>APFE031737609.1:6058-29121 GCA_000404065.3 Pinus taeda | reverse complement strand
TGCTCACGTGATTTTTCCAAGTAAAGACGTGGTTGCCTTGGAATTATCATCAGTTCTTGAGCAGGTATTGAGCAGTGAGGCAGGCAAGCAGCGAAGGAGATTTGAGCCAGTGATTGATTCAGATCTGAGCTGTATTGTGTGTAACAGGGGTGGAGATTCTTGTGATAAGTATTGTGCTTTGTAATGTTACATGACTCAATCATTAATATACAGATAGTTGGGGTTTTTAGCGAGATGCTTTCCCCGGGATACATACTGTGTTAATGTGTGAATGCTCTTGATGTTTTATTGTTATTGATGCTGCTATATTGATGATCAACGTAGAAAAGCTTATGTATTGTGTATGTTTTCCGCAATAGTACATGATCAGGATAATCTCTGTTGAATATGTGTTAAATTATTCAAAATTTCTACATACTTTCTAATACTTAAAAGTGGCTTGAGTTTCATGACGTGTAGGTCATTTGGAAGCTTCCAAGACACCCTTATGTGGACTCCAATGCTCAAATTCAAATTCTCTTCAAGATATGACAGAAGATTTTGATAAAGCTCAACGAGGATATGCGTCTCATCATTACCTATTTGAGTTGTAACTCTATGAGATTTTCTTGGGATCTAGGGAGAGAATAATGGACCTCCATTAACGAAGTAGCCTCTTATATTTTTGTATAAATAGGAGAGCCTTCTCCTTTAAAAGGAATTTGTAAATTTGAGGAAATGCTCATGTTTTGAATATAGAATTTGGATTTGGCACCATGCTCATGAGCAATGTTCACTTTGATTTGGTTATGCTTGCATTTGGAGCCTCTCAAGTTTCCATCTCTCATGCTTTTGGATTGGCCACCTACAATGTGTGAGATTTATTGTTTTTTTTAGATTTATTGCTTTCATAGATTAATATTTATTTCTTTCATATCTTTTCTTGTGTGAGAGGTTAAGAGTAATTGTCTTTATTTACTTTCTACCTAGAAGTTAAGAGCAATTTTTTTTATTTTCTTTCACATCTTTTCTTGTGTGAGAGATTAAGAGTGATTGTTTTTATTTGCTTTCATATATTTTCTTGTGTGAGGTTAAGAGTGATTTTTTTTATTTGCTTTCATATATTTGATATTTTTTTCTTTCATTTCATGTAGTTTCAATTCTCACGTTGTACTATAATTGTACTATAATTTCTTTTGAGCTGATTGTTGAATTAGAATAGGTGAATTTGGTTTGACATTATTTGGTTTCATAGTTAGATTGATCTAAATTGAAAGTTAATTTCTAGCATATACAGTGCATGCACGCTTCGCAAGTTTTACAAAACCCCGGGGTTGACAATTAAATGATATGTAATTAATTTGCCTCAACAATGTCTGTCAACAAAACAAAAAAGACAGTAAAAAAATACAACCACAAAAGCCAAAAGTATGGCAGTTTTCTTATACACAGGAATATGATCCAGAAGAGGAAGAACCTATAGAGAACACCCCAAACAACAAATCTCAAGAAGCAGAACTCCCTGGAAACTCCACATAAATCAACGAACAAACCACCTAGAACAATTCATAAAAGGACGAGATTGAGAAGTACACTGCTTTAATTCCAAGGTCATACATCCAACAACAGCAAAGTGAACAGCGAAAGAACACATGGATCATAAAGCTCTGATTCGGACAAAGAACTCCCATCAATTACCAAAGAGACATAGACGTCTATTATTACATCCACACCCAACACTGGTGGTTGGCGAAAAGTGGAAAAAAATAAAGGTAGAAAATAATAGATTAGTTTTCTAGATTATCTATAGATTCTGAGAAATCAGAACATTATTATTATGCATATTCTTATTAGCATCTACAACTTGTAATTTTTCTCATTATGAATAAAATCACAATTTTTCCTTGGGGAAAAAATTGTTAAAAAAATATAGAATATTGATTCATTGTCCCCTCTCAATATTATCCTATTTTCCAACAATTGGTATTAGAGTAGGTTCCTTCACCAATATTGTAACAACTAGAAGGTATATCCAATCTGAAACATGGCTAGTCAAGATGTTATTCTTACTAAGAAAGATCATATGTTCAATGGAACGAACTATACCTTTTGGAATTAGAACTTATATAATGTGCCTTTGTGTAGATTTTTGACATGTAGTGCTAGTTGGATATGAAGGACCAACTATTTTGATTAGCATATATGCCAAGCTTGATATCTCCTATAATGTTAAAGAAATGAATGCAACCCTAAGTGGTCTTTTTGAATCCAAATTTGTTAAATTCATGCACTACGCAATAGCCAAAGAAATATGGGACAAGTTGAATAATAGTTATGAAGGAGATAGTAAGTTAAAGAAAGAAAAACTCCAAGTATATAAAAGGTAGATTTATTCATTAAAGATGAATGACGATGAGTATATATAAAAAATTTCCTTCATGTGGATGAAATAGTGAACACCAGAAGAGATCTTGAGGAAATTGTGGATGATCCCATAGTAGTTCAAAATGTGTTAAGATATCTCCCTTCCAAATTCAATGACAAAGTTGCATTTCTTGAGGAGAGGCAAGATCATAGTAAATTAACCATGGATCAGTTGCATGGAACTCTAACTTCCTATAAAATGAGAACCACAAAAGGTAGATCTACATCAAATGAAGCAGCATTTAAAGTAGATAAGAAGAACAAATATTATCAAGAAATCTCAACCTATGGATTTGAAAAAGAAAATGCCAAGTTTGTCATAATACTAAAGAGATGATCTAGCAAATACAAATGTAATTTTTCATTCAAATGCTTTAATTTTGGAAAATTAGTTCACTATGCATCTAAATTCTCGTACAAACAGGAAGATAATTAATGTGGTAATAAAGAAAAGAATAAGTATAAAAGGGTTAAGAAGGAGAAAAAATTCAAGAAGAAGAGTTTATATACCAAAGAGGATAACAATCCCTCACAGGATGAGGATGAGCATCCTTTTGATGAAGAAAGGATAAATGATTTTGTTGGGAACAGGATCCCCCAAAGGGAAATTTTGGGGCTAAAAGCCCATGTTTGAGTCAAATTTTGTAATAAAATGGTAAAGACTCTGCATTTTGTGGTCGCAGAGCGTGTAGGTGTTATAAGTCATAAAGGGTTGTCCGCCCTTAGTTTTGTAAAGTAAAGTTGGTTGTAAGAGATCTACCCATGGTCCACGGACCATGGTATTGTATAAAAAGAGCTAAGCTCTAAGTAGTTTTAGATATAACACACGATAAGAGAGTTATAGCTCTGAAGTAAGAAGTCTAAGTTTCAGGTCATAGCATAGCTAGAGGCTCTGCAGCTGAGTGCACAAAGGCCTCGAGTGGAAGTCCACAGCTAAGTGCATGGACCCCTCTATCTATGTGCGCAGGGGTGGATAGAGTATGTAATCACTTAGAAGAGATTAATAAAGAGAAGTATTCTATAATTTCTATGTCTTTGTTCTGATTAATGCATCTCATCATTTTATGTATGATTTCCTTTATAATGCTTATATGGTGTGTGAATGTGTATAATTATGTTGGATAACTGAATGCATATAAGAGTATCTATTTACGCAGTGCTAACTGTGAGTAACTAATAAGATAAGTAAGATATTTGGACTAGTTTAGGAACCTGCACAGTACGTTGCCTTAGCAGCATGAAAGGGTCTAGATCAAGGGTTAGGGTTTCCCAAAGGACAGTCGAACCCTTTCGTGAAGGTATTGAAGGACAGAATAGAGGGCTCATTTGGCAAGCCCTGGAGCAAAGTGGCCTACTCGAAGGCAGGAATAAAGGGAATAAAATGACATCGCGACCATCTCAGGGTGCGAAAACTTGGTTCTAGCATTCCCCCATACTGCTTCGAGTGATACTTCGGTCTATGCATTGTGGGCTGATGCCGAAAGGGCTAGTATTGTAGGGATTTTTTTGGCTAATTAATGTTGAATCTGGCTCAGGCCCCCTCAAGCCAACAAACGGCTCTGTTGCCAGGACCAAAATCTGCATAAGAGATGTGTGATGTCATATCATTGGAATCTGACTAAGAAAGAGATTGGAGACTGGTTGGATAGGAAGATCCACGAATTCACGGTGCAAGAGAACATAAACCCGTGACTGAAAAAGGAATAGTGGCTAGACAGGTACCTGTATACAGAGATCCACAAGATATTTTTCTACTCCTTTCCGATTGAGCTATACGAGTGGATTGTGAAGCTAGTAGATAGCCAAGGAAGGTGGAAGCTTGACGGTCCTATTGTGTGGACCCCAGAGCTAGTACAAAGGTTGGAAGTATTGGAGGATAAGATCGCTCACACTATCGATCACTGGCTCGATCGCGTCATAGGAGGATTTGTAACTGAATTTACGATCGACACCTCAGTTAGTTACAGCGAGGCGGAGCAGCGTTTTTCCAAAGGACGTGAGGTAAGTACATGAAATCTTTGAATAGCTGGATTAAAATGTTATTGTGCGAAAAATGGGTTATGCATCTACCTTGATTTTTGGGGCCACGTGAAGCAGAAATCTTACAGAAATGAAGGAAAAAAGGGTTCTGAATATAGTTCGTTGATCTCACCTCCGCGAGGTGATGAAGAGGGAATAGTATAGGTTTCTTCATGAAGTGTAATTCAGTTAATAAGGAAAGGATTCCTGCGAATACCACCTCCACCCACACCACCTCCAACTTCACCACCGTCACCTATGACTTCACCCGTACCACCTCCACCTCCACCGCAGCTCAGTATGGAAAATTCAGTGAAGCTGCCTTTATTCAAAGGCTTGGGGAATGAAGACCCAAAACAATTCTGGTTCATTGTAAAAGTTGTATGGGAAGCTCAAGGAATTACAGATGATAACATGAAGAAGGTGACATTGGTTAGTACTTTGCAGGATCGCGCGCTAACCTGGTATATCAAGTACGCTAATGATAACCCAAATGTTGGAGTGGCAGACATCCAGATAGCCCTGAATAGAGAATTCAGTAGGCCTAAATCTAAAGCACAATCTATTGTAGGGTTCAAAGAAATCATGATGCAACTAGGCAAGACACCTTGGGAACTCGATCAGAGGTTGAACTATACAATCCTCAAAGCTAACATGAACCTAACAAACGGACAACATCGCGAGTGGTTTGTGGCTTCGCTCTTGCCACACTTAAGGGTTACATTGTCGCAGCAGAATATATCAACTCAGGAAGAGGCCTTGGAGATCGCAATGAGGCTGCATGAAACACCAATGCAAGATCCAAATCTGGGGGTTCAGCAGATGCATGCGTAGTTGAAAAATATTTGCCTTGAGATGCAAAGCTTGAAGTAGGAAAAAACAGTTAGACCAGAGGTGCAGGAAGAGGTATGGTGTCTGAAATGCAAGATTCAGGGGAACTAACTTATAGGAGAAGGACCAATGCCTTTGAGGCCAGAAGCTCAATTAGGATCAAGCACGGGACCTGCATTGTAGTGCACTATCTGTTGAGTAGCAGGAAAACATGCCACAGATAATTTTCATCTGTTGCAGAAGTTTGTACAGACACCGCACAACTATTCTGCAGCCTTTGTAGGTCGATAGGGCATGATGATCATAATTTCAGAAGTTATGAATTGATGATGGATAGAACTCCCACCTACGGGGTTTAGGCCAAAATGCAGCCCCCTAACCAGAGTGCATGGATGGCATGGACAGGATTTCAGGGATATGAACGAGGCCAAGGCGGAGGAGGACCTAGCAAAGGTCAAGGGAAATTAATCTGCTACAATTGTGGAGGACTAGGACACTATGTCTGTGATTGCACTAACCCAACACGTCTGTTGTGCAAGTATTGCACTCTGTTTGATCATGAAACAGAAGATTGTCCTGCACTGATAGCTAGGATACATGACAAAGGGGCATTTCCACCTTTGGTAACTCAAAACCTGCAGATGATGAGTTTTGAGCCGCACGAAGAGGATCTGAATGTGAATATAGTGCTCCGAAGTGGAATCGCAATAGGAGATGACAAGGGGAAACAACCAGAAGATAGTACATGGGTTCGCAAAGCTCTAGCAAAGGAAACTAAGTTTAATTTGGAGCACACACGTGAATCCTTCATTGAAGTGAAGAAGAGCTTCATTAAGGCCTCCACCTCAGGAAGAAAGGATAAGCCTGATCAGGAGATGGATCGTTCTATGCTTACAATTTTCTTTGAGACTTGCATGAAGCTACTGCGCGATAGCGAGGCTGTGAAGGGGTTGTAGGAGCTCATAAATAGATGCGTGGGAAACACTCCTGTTGAGCCGTGTGTAGTACGAAATCATGGTAAGCATAAAACAAGGACAGGATGACAGATGAGACTGACTGCATAGATAGGAGAATATGGGATGGATCAGGTTATCCTAGACCTGGGGTCAGACACAAACATCCAACCTAAATAGACTTGGGAACGAATGGGGAGACCTATGTTGCAATGGTCTCTGATTCAGCTAAGGATGGTGAATCATAAAAAGATCATCCCCATGGGGCGTCTGGAGGGGGTGACTGTGGATATTGAAGGTACAAGCGTGCTGGCTGATTTTGAAGTAATAGAAATTGTGGATGACAAAAACTCATATCCTACGCTCCTTGGAATTGATTGGGCTACTGATGTGAATGGGGTAATCAACCTAAAGAAGCGAAAGATGATATTTGAGAAAAAATTGCTCCACGTAATAGTACCCCTAGATCCTACTGAAGGTTCGCGTTATACTGAACCAATCTGCGATTATGAGTGATGACGATCTAGAGTGTATCTATAAGACAACAGCATGTTGTGTTATTCAACAACGCCCCATTTATTAATGATAGTAGTTAATATTATGTTAATAAATGGGGACCCTTTAAAAAAGTCCATTCAAAAAAAACAAAACTTAGCATTTAAGCATTTCTTTTATTTTTGGAATAAAGCAAGATATCAATCAACCCCCCCCCCCCCCCCCGCCACCTTTTTTCTAGAAAACTACTAAATGCTTACCTTCCCATATACAGCATGATTAAGCACCATGAAAAGACCTTTCTAACCCTCCAAATCAAGTAAAATGATTGAAAAATGACTCTATGCTCGAAACTATCATAATTCTAACATAAATTAGGTCCTTAAGCTCTTTCTTCAAAAATCTTAGTCTTGCATTGCATGTCACCATTCATAAAGGACCTGCCTTAAAAAAGTTATTTCTAAACATGCGAGATGTGAAATTGCAATCGCGTTATAATATTTATTGCATCGCATTTCGGGAATTCAAATGAACACCACAAACTTACCACAAGCTGATACAAAACATAATCAAGACCTAGACTCACTCCTTAAATATATGATAAGCAAATTTTTTAGGTCCACCACTCATTAAAAAGGGTCTTTTACATAGAAAAACTTGGCAAGTAGCTACGTTCTGAAACAATTAACGAGCAGCTCGCATCTCACATCTCGCAGAAACACAACAGGAGGTAAGAAAAGGGAAAAGGAATCATGTGATATTGTGATCCGCGATATTGCTTCACAAATTGCACAACTGCCATCATCGCAGTTCAAAGGCTCGCTAACCTAGAAGTTTTCTTCCCGTTTTACAATGCAGACATTTATGAGCATTAAAGCTAAGGGATAACGAAGCATTAGTGGGAATTTAGTCAAAGATAAATGCATTTATGTGTGAAAAGCCATTTAGTGTGATATGATATCTTCTTAGTGCGTTCAAATAAAATTCCGTTTATCACCTTTACAAGTTATCTTCATTATTTCATTTTACGTTCATCTAATAGTTGTTGTTCTTCACTTTCAAGGAAAATCTACAGAGAAAATTGTTGAGAACAATGGTGAAAAAAGGCAAGGCAGCCGTCTCTGAGAAGTTAGAAATGACTCCTGTATTTACAAATACTACATGAAACAGAGAGGGAGGAACCTCTACATGGGAGGCCATGTATAATATATTGGAGGAAGAGAAACCAAGGATTCTAGAAATGAAGATTACAATTGACGAACGTGATTCATCATATGCTTCCCTATTAGATACGGCATTCTCATTTTTGACCGCATAGCCACGTGCCCGAAGATAATCCCTTATACTGACATGGTTCAATGGGTTATTGATGAAGCTGACATCTCAGACAGAGAATTTAAGACAAGAAGCCAAGAGGTTATGGGATCTTTTACCCCACACAACGTACGGCTTATGTACCACCTATCAGCACCACAAGTCATCTACAATAGGCAGTTCGTTGAGAAGTTTGCCAAAGAGAACAACGACCTAGTAGACTGCACCCGAGCCTAGTCAAATAATGAGGAAAAAATCAATAAAGACAAAAACGGTATGTACACTACTTCGTCTATTTGTCCCCCTCATAGTTTTGCAACGGCCATGCTATGTAGACTATTTGGAAAACCCAATAGTACTAAATTCTCCCCAGAGTGGTTGTCGTTATTAGATATAGTTGTTAACGCAATTGTAATGAATTGGGCACAGATTTTGTCTAACAATTTAGCAAAAACAATTATCGAGTATAGAAGGAAAATAAGTGTTGCTTCGAGGATTTACCCTCCATTTTTTATGAGCACCTATGTAATGGATGCAATTTGTTTTAGTTTGAAATTCTATATCATGGGATGGAAATGGACTATTCTAAATCCATTTCCCATTCACATATACCATAAGGACATGTGGGAATCCAAATTTCAACCACATTTTTTCAAGATTTTTCATGGAGTTATGCTCCCTATTCACAAGCGGCTTTATAATCAAGATGCCCCCAAGTTTTCGCAAGAAGTTGAAGTAGATATCCTCCTGATGGCTTGATGGTTTGGGGAGGAAGCATTTAAGATATTAAAATAATTTAAAAAGGCCATCTGGCCTACATTCCCTTTACAGTGTGTGGCATTTTCATTACATGAACTAGGGCATGCATTTAAAGAAGCAGAGAACATGTTATTTATGTGATTACCTAAATTCCCTAGAAGGCAATACGACCCATTCGGCACTGTAAAAAATTTCACCACCTTGGTGAAAATAAAAGTATTCAGTAATGAGGAAGATGCCTTTGATGACACCTTTTTCCAGAAAAACACCTGCACAGAGGTCAAGCATATGGCACAATTACTTTTTGACCGTGAAGATCTGGAAAAATTTTATAGCTATAGAGAAAGGAGGTTATTAAAGGTCCCATTGGACCAATTATTGATTGAACCAATAAGGGAGCCTACTCCTAGTGTAAGTAGAGAAGGTTTGTTATAGATCCATTTGGGCACATCACTCCCATCGTCCAGATCAGTGTTTTAGGGCTCATCAACCCTAATTTTAGTTGTTACATGCCCTAAACAAGTCAACTTATTGAATGCCTCCTTCCTAGACAATTTCATGGCCTGAAGACATCCTGAAATGACTTCTTGAAGGACCAGCGCATGTAGGCCTATGTAAGGGTGCTCTGTAGAGCACTTAGGCCCATGCAAGGGTGCTCTGTAGAGCACTTAGGCCCATGCAAGGGTGCTCTGTAGAGCACTTAGGCCCACTTTGACCTGTGCTAGGTGATATTGAGGGAAATTTACGGTTCTGGGAATATTCCTTGGTTCTAGATCATTCTAGAAGGATTCCACCTCTTATCCCCTCCTATGAGCTCGAAATTGGACAGGCTAAGGATCCATTAACCTCCTATCCTCTCATCCCTTCCTCCATGGAAACTAACTCTAAGTTTGAAAGGCCATTCAATACCCTCATTTATGACAAAACCTCCTCCATCTTCCTATAAATTCATCACTCATCTAAGTGATCAAGGGTTGGGCTTTGATAAATTGTAAGGAGATAATGTTAGTTTGAGAATTGAGACTATTGCAAGTATTTTTATGCTACAAGTTTTTCATGCTTTTGATGTGAAGTGGATGGGATCCAAGCTCAAGGAATTATTTTGAATCAAACACGATCGTTATAATTCCTTCTTTTATTCAATAAAGTATTTGAACCTTTTTCCCATATTATTATCTTGTTATATGATGCTTATATGTATGAATGTATCTGATTCCATTTACTTGTATTCAATATATCTTTTGCTTTGATCAGTTCTTTGTCTTATGTTTGTGTTTACAGGTACTTCTCGAGTGTGTTAAGTATGGGAAGGAGTGACAAGATCAATACAAAGTAGACAAGAGGAAAGCGGAAGTACAAGTAGGTCTTCTCATCTTCTTTGTCTTATCTATTGCTTATAGGAAAAGGCTAAAGTGCTTTAAATTGTTGTTCTAGATATGGCTACTTATCTTGGGAATTAGTATTTATCTGTATATACCAAATTCTCCAAAACAAATTGGTGGCTCCACTAGGGAATGAACATTGTTCTAAGTAGCTTATCCACATCCTAGGGCACTCTAATAGACCTTACTTCCCTTCATTGATTGTATTTCAACCTTGTTGAAGTGTTATTTGGTCAAAAATTAAGGTTAGATGACTCTTGAGTGGCCTCTCAGGAATCAGCATAGGCTTGGTCAGGGGACAATGCTTTGAAGAGCACCCTTGAGTGAGAGATAGTGCTTTGCAGCATAGTTAGGCCCTCTTTGACCTGCGCTCATCCACCTTAGGGAAAATTTCCACCTTTGGATTGGGTTTTTCTCCAAATTTCCTTTTGTTTATGCTTGCTGAAAGATTAATGATTGTAGTATGTCTCTGAAATCAACTCGTATTTCCTCTTTCCAACCCTACTTTGACTTGATTGATTAATGCTTCTTAAATGATTTCTTTGTCATTATCGATTCATCATCAAAGTTATATTATAGTCGATTAATCTTTGTTCGAAAGAAAGTGTCGTAAAAATCTTATTTTCATTGGAAACTAAACTGTCGTAAAGTCTTCTTTCTTATAAAAATATTTATTGATTGTATGTGCATTAGTTTCCTTTTGGTTCATCATAACTTAAGGGATTCGAAAAGAAAAACTTGCATTTTCATATTGTGGTTTGTGAATGCTTGAAAGGAATAGCTAGGGAAATTGCATTAGTTGTGCTCTTTGGTCTTTGTCAAAGATCTGATTACTCTATCCCTACTAGCTAAGGTTTTCATTGTTCAATTGAATGAGAAGAATGCTTATCATATTAGTTGCATTTTAGGAATTGCAAACATACATCACATGGTGAACCTTGAAAGGAAAATTCTAAAGAAGATCAACTTAAAATTCATCTGAATTAACCTAATGGAACATTGTCACTTAACGAAAAACATTTAGAGGTCTAGGCTAGAGATGTGTTCGAACGTCGTAAAACATAGCAGTTGTCACTAACTTGTCTACAATACATCTCGAGTGTGATACCTCATTCCACGTATGTGAGTATATCATAGCTCGTCCATGTACCTTCGGGTATATAGGGCGGTGTTACAGTACGTGAAGTATATGGGAATGCACTCACTATGCGATTTTGCATTAGACGGCCCTAATATGGATTGGGCCTCCACGTACTTCGGGTATATATGGGAGGACAACACTAGGTTGCTATCCATCCTTAGGTAATCGAGTCAGTTGCCTTGTACACTGTGATACACCGAACACAGCATTCGGGGAGATTGCATGCATGTACTTCTCGATTCACCGGGAGGTATTCTGCAGTTCACAGTTACTTGGTTATCATTTTGCCTAGATCATCCCTCTTTTGTTGTGTTTTGTTTTGTGATTTTGATTAAAATTAAATTAATTGACTGCATATAGCATCCTCCACTCTCACACCTTAGTTGGTCTTAGGTTGAGACATATGGCAACAAATCTGGAGTCCACCAATCAAGAAATTCCTTTTGATGGGAATCCTAATCCTTTTCCTCCTTTTGGAAATATTGGTACTCCATATATGGCTACATTGTCCCTTCCAAGATTTACCATTGGCTTGTCAGTATGGTTTTTTTCAACCTCCTTGGTTCAAAATGTCGTTATTTCTACCCTTCTTCCTCTTCGCCTAGTGAAGTATTGGTACTAGTAACCAGGTGGCTAAGAAGAAGAACAAGAAGCAAATTCAGCAAAGGGGCAACCAAGCAACAATTGTTTTGAATGCAACATTTGATAAGAAAACGTCTATCAAGCCTCACAAAGTTCAATATCCATGAAAACTTTGTGTGGGAGACCATCTTCTTCAAAAATTTTCTGGTATTCCTCAGATCCTAGAAGAATGGTCTTCTCGTTCACATCATCCTATGTCATCAACTTTTGGAGATCGTGCTAGTGACACACCATCAACTAGTGGTAGTAACGTTCATGGAAAGAAAGGTAAAGTTAAGTTTCCATGTAGGTTATGTGAAGGGAATCACCCCATTCACCTTTGTCCCTATCTGGATGAAGCCAAAAAAGTGTTGGATAACCATTCTACTTCGCTGCAGTGACTTCCATCTGGTTACTGGAGACTCTCCCTTAATCCTTCACTAGTTGATGAATTGAATGACTCAAATCAACTATCAGTCAAACCCACTCTCTCTGAAAGTGAATCCTATGAGTCTATACCTGACCCAAATCAACAGGTCGAGGAAACAGTTGACCTAATTTCACCTTCAGTTAATCGTACCTTTCCTGAAGAGAGTGAATATGATACTACTCAAGTTCTTTTCGTTTCTTCAAATTCCAATGAACTTGGAGGCAACCCTCCTGTTCAATCAAGACAGGAGGAAAATCCTCCAATTGGAATCGACTACCAGGATTTTTTCTTCCTTCTTACGTTCCTTTCCAAATCATAGTACAGGGTTGTAATATGATTGTATCTAGCACTATTATAGATGAAGGTGCATTTTTGAGTATCCTTTCCTCCACTGCTTGGTAAGCACTCGGTTTGCCGTCGCTTGTGTCAGTTACCTAGAATCTGTTGTATTTTGATAGAGGAACCATTCAACCATTAGGGATCCTTCCTCGGTTTCCTGTTACTTTGGGAGGAAAATTTGTTTATCTCAATGTGATGGTAGTCCCAGGCCCTTTAGATTACAATTTACTTCTTGGGTGCGACTATGTTTATGACATGGGAGCTATTGTTTCAACACTCTTTAGAGTGATTTGTTTCCCACATGAAGGCAGAAATGTCACCATTGACCAGCTTTCATTTCCCGATCCAAATATGGCTTCCAGTCAACCATCTTCCCCAAATGGTCCTTTTGTACCAATGGTATCATCCCCACCATAGGTTAATTATGTGACAACACGTTCCATGCCTACATCAATGGACAATCAATTCTATGATGTTGTACATTATGTACTGGGGGCATTGGAACCAGATCTCAGTTTCCTTGCTACAAATCCCTTCCAAAGCATTGTTCTCCCATCTGATGAGAACCTCTTGGAAGTCATGACCTCTTATGGGTCATGAACAAGGAATATGAGGATAGTTCCTTTACTGTGTCAACCTCATTAATAAATGAAACAGCTCCCATGAGGAGAGTTCTTTGTCTTGTGTCAACCTCGTTAAAAAATGAAACAAGGATTATGAGGATAGTTCCTTGTCTTGTGTCAATCTCGTTAAAAAATGAAGCCAAGGACATGAGGATAGTTCTTGGTCTTATGTCAACCTCGTTTAAAAATGAAACAAAGGGTATGAGCATAGTTCCTTGTCTTGTGTCAAGCTAGTTAAAAAATGAAACAAGGAGTATGAGCATAGTTCCTTGTCTTGTGTCAAGCTCGTTAAAAAATGAAACAAGGAATCTGAGTAGATTTCCTTGTCTTGTGTAAAGCTCATTAAAAAATGAAACAAGGTCCCGTGGAGTAAAGTTCCAATTCAAGTCTTTGATTATATCTCGTAAAACCCCAGTCAAGTCTTTCACTTGATCTCATAAAAGAACCTTCATTCCATCCACCTGATAGCCACGAGTAGTCTACTTAGGTGAATGTAATGAAGCTTGGAGGGCATGCACCTAGTGGTAAAGTTAAGTTTCCCTATAGGTTATGTGAAGGGAATCACCCCATTCACCTTTGTCCCTATCTAGACAAAGCCAAAAAGGTGTTGGATAATCATCCTGCCTCACCGCAACAACTTCCATCTGGTTACAGGAGACTCTCCCTTCCATCATGTTGGGGGCATGTAAACCAATCTCAAGCATATTTCTTCGTTTCAAGCTTGTGTAAAAATGAAACTGAATTCAAGCATAGTTCTTCGTTTAAAACTTGTGTAAAAATGAAACTGAACCCAAGCATAGTTTTTCGTTTCAAGCTTGTGTAAACATGAAACTAAATCCAAGCATAGTTCCCTATGGTTAAAGCTTGTCTAAAACTGAACCCATTTCCATTTTAACCCTCATGATTTCCATTCTATCAGCCTCTTCCACCAAATGAGCCTTGTTTTTTCTCCTTCCATCGTCACTATCTGCTTGGCCGATCATACACTTTCACTTGGTTGCTTTACCCTTTTTTAAGGAACAGTTGCAATGAGTGGTCTTATTAGCCAGCCTCTTCACATAAATCAACATTTTTTGAGAAGTTCCAACATCACCGAAACCAGTTTCTATCCTAGACACCACTCGTTCCTCAAAGCGGAGTCCTCGTTAAGCTCTTTTCAGACTCTCGAAATATGAAAAGATTGTCTATCACTTGTCCTTTTTAGCTCGTTAACAGATTGGAAATGACATCTACTCAGTATAAGTTTGACCCTTTTTCAGGCTGAGATAGATTAACTATGAAAAATGAATACGTTGATTGAACATGATCAATAGGTTCTCTCTCGTATTGTTTTATGCTTTTTCAGGCTTGAGAGACAAATCAATGAAAAAGAACTTATGGAGTTTTCTTTTTGTCCCTTTTCAAACTCTCTAAACATGAAAAGTATTGAGTTATCTTTGTTGTTAAACTCGTTAAAACATCAAATAGTGACAAACTTGTCCATCTAGACAAGACCAAGTTTCACCTTTGCTAGACTCGTTAAAACATCACATAGCAATGGATTCACCTGAAGGCTGGAATTAAACAACAATCATATGTTATCCTCCTCAAGATTGATAAAAATAAAGAGGTAATGGTCAACAATGACTAGGAAAAATGGGAAAAAGGGGAAAACCACTTTATGGTAGAAAGTCACTCTTGAACATGACACTTTCACTTCATCTCTGTGACTATTTGGGTTGGGTTATCTACTTGACAGTTATCATACATATGGTCTATCACACCATCCATCACTTTTGGTTTTGGGTCAATGCTGCCAATTCATTCAAACTATTTGGGTTGGGTTATCTGCTTGATGGTTATCATACCTATGGTCTATCACACCATCCATTACTTTGGTTTTGGGTCAATGCTGCCAATTCCTTTAGTGTCACCAATATGTTCAAGAGAATTCATTCAGTTAAAATTCATCCTTTTCAATACTCATAAACCTTCATTTGCATGACCGTCATTCTTGAACCTTGTGTCATCAATCAAATTCCGTCTCCAAAATAATTACACCCATTTTGTGTCATTGATGTGGGATACATCAAGGCCCTCTTGTAAGGAGTCACTTCTTGTCAATATCAGCTCATTATCCAAGAAGTTGACTTAGAAACACCCTTCCAGTACCTTGAGGCTTTAATGCATCAATGGCAAGTTTCTCACTTTGGGCGACAGGTTGACATCACTGACCTTTGACCGAAAGACTTTGTATGTGTAGGTTTTAACCCCGTACAGAAATTACCTACATATGAATTCTAAATCACATGAAAAATAAAAATGCGAGAGCATAACACATAAAACACATATACACAGAGATTTCCCACTGGATCTCAAAACCGAGACTACCAGCTTGATTTTTCATTATGTTCCTTTCAATGTTACAATACATATTTATACATGCCGAAGCATCCAATACCATGGACCGAAAAACCATCACGTCCAATACCATGGACCAAAAAAACCATCGATCCAATACCATGGACCGAAAACCATCGCGTCCATAAAACATGTGCGAAAATCATGCACAAAACCATAGGTGGGTCTGCCCAACCTAACATAGGGTCCAAAACCAAAATTTTCCGGGGCGCTGCCCCAGACCCCATAAAGTGGGGTTATGGTTACCCCTCAAACCCCCTGTTAACTATGTGGAAAGAATATAACACAACCCAACATACGGATTATTGAGATTATATCTTTAAAATTGCGCTATATGAATCATAGCATTCCATCTCTCTTTGGTCCATTATATCTACCTATAACTCAAATAAGCATAGAAATTTTTAATGCTTCCAACTCTATGTGTTAAGTGTAGAATTCTTGAGGCTTTAAGCTCTATGTGATGAGTTTATCTTTCTTCTTATCCTCTCTCATTGCTTTATAAAAGCTTATTACACTATAAGTCCTTGAACTACTCGGCCTCCATTATTTTATGCACATATTTCTGTGAATTGCATATGTGAAGAAGTACTAGAAATACATGACTTATACCTTTGGATGAATGAACCAACCCATCCTTTTAAAATATATATATATAAAATATATGTGATGTCTCCATTTTCCTTGAGAATCATTTGAGTCACACAAAATATACATGTGCCCAGGCACTAGTCTTGTAAGCAATCCAAGGATGTCTCTGGGAGCGACAACAATATAAATAAGAACAGAAAGAGAACAAGGAAAAAGAATACAACAAATAAATATGGTTCGCCCAATTGGGCTATGTCCACGGGAAGGTTGTCTTTTATTATCTCCAAAAATCTCCTACAAGCTTACAAGGAGAGCAACTACAAATAACCAGATACAAATAGTGGTATGTTGTGAGCATATGATAAGATGTGATGGTATCACAAAATGGTATATCTCCTAAGAGGCTCCCTTGACCATATTATATACCTAGAGATGTGGAGGAATTGCTCTCACATATTAAATGTTGGATAATATAATTCTTCAAAATAACATCGCTTTATATAATAAATGGATACAAGAGTATACTATGCCATAATAAATATAGGATATAATGTATTACTCGTTGACATAAGACTGTGGAAAACTTCTGACATATTACAAAGACATTATTACCTTCCAAGGAAAATAATATATTCCAACACTCCCCCTTAATAATGGTTGGGAGAAGGGCCCATCCTAACACAAAGGAAGGAAGGAGTCATTACTGCTCCCCCCTGATGACAACATCCCTCCTCCCTAGCAAAGAAAAAATATGCACATACTTCACTTCTGTCAAGGATTTGGTGAAGATATCGGTTGCCTACTGCTCGGTAGGAAAATACTCCAGAGAAAGAATACCCTCATCGACAATACCTCGAATATAATTAGCATCAAGGATGAGATGCTTCATCTTGGAGTGATATAATGAATTATAAGTAGGCTGAATTTCACCCTGATGGTCACATTTCGACACAGTGGACGATTTCGGAACCAGACCAAGCTTGAGAAGAACATGTTGTAACCAAATGACTTCTTTAGTTGCTTGTTTAGCTCCTCTATACTCTGCTTCACATGAAGATAAAGAAATAGTCTTCACCTTCTTGCTGGACCAAGAGATTGGACTTGAACCAAGTTAAAATATGTAACCAACAGTTGACCATTGATCAGAACTCTCACCTGCCCAATTAGAATCTGTATAACTAGAGAGTAAAATTGTAGCACTTCTCGAATAAAATACACCATAATGCAATGTCCCCTATAAATATCCCAGAATTCTCTTGGTTTCCTGCCAATGACTTTCACGAGGTTGCTCCATGAATTAAGAAACCATACTGACCGCAAAAGAGAGATCTAATCTATTGTGAGTTAAATATATCAATCTGCCAATGAGCTGACGATAAAGAGTTACATCAACTAGTGGAGCGGTACACTCAACAGTTAACTTTACACCAGATTGAAATGGCATAGGAGTGGGTTTACAATCACTCATATGGAAACGAGCGAATAAATTTGTCGCATACTTAGGCTGAGAGAGAAAAATACCATCGGCCATATGCCAAATCTGAAGACCTAAGAAATAGTGCAATGTACTGAGATCTGTCATCTCAAACTTCTTCTGAAGAGAAATTTTCATATATTGAATTAATACAAGATAGCTGCCAGTGATAATTAGATCATCCACGTATAAAACAATAATGAGGACATTATCACCAAAGTTCTTAACATATAGATTTGGATCATATATACAACACTTAAAACCATTATTCAAGAAATATGCACCAATTTTATCATAACAAGCCCTAGATGCTTGTTTGACACCATATAAAGATTTTTGTAATTTGCATACTAAACTTGAGGATTCAACGTAAATAAAACCAAGAGGTTGTTGCATATAAATTTCTTCAGTAAGATCACCATTTAAAAACGAAATTTTAACATCCATTTGATGAATTTCCCACTTATAAGATGAAACAAGTGATAAGATGGTTCTTATTGTGTTCATTTTAGCAACATGAGAAAAATTTTCATTATAATCAATACCTTCAAGTTGATTAAAGCCTTTTGCAACTAATCTAGATTTATGCTTTTCGATATGTCCTTCTACAGTGATCTTAGTTTTATAAACTCATTTATAGCCAACTAAATTATTTCCTAAAGGAAGAGGAACAAGATACCAAGTATTGTTTCTCAAAAGATATTCATATTCAGAAGACATATCTTGTTCCAAATGAGGCTTACCCTTTTCTTAAGCATAAGTAGTAGGATCATTTGTCACCAAAATTTTGGTCATAAGAGAAAAGTTAGATCTAGTTCGATGAGCGCCGGAAGGATTTCTGACCTCGCTACTTGCAGATTCAAGAGTTTTCTGAGCTCAAGCTAGAAGAGTAGAAGGAACAGGAGTCACTTCAGGAGCTTCATGAGTTTCAGGTGGAATAATTGAGGGATAGGAAGAATCAAGGTCAATAAGAGGCACATAACTGAAAGGAGTAAGTGGAATAGAAGTAATAGGTGATATTTGTAAATTCGAGGTAACATGAGATTCTACAGACTCGGGTGGGGAAGAGACTTCATGAAATTGAACATTGGTTTTGATCATGACACTTTGATTAGAAGGATCAAACAACCTTTAAGCCTTGGAATTCTCATCATAACCAATGAAGATACACTTGTGAGATTTGGGTTCTAACTTTTTTCATTTTTCATCAAGAATATGAGCCCAACATTCACAACCAAACACCTTAAAATTACTAATATCTGGTTTACATCGATTCCATTTTTCCTCAGGGGTAACATGCTTAACATCTTTAGTAGGAACTCTATTTTAAATAAAATTAGCACAAGAGATGTTAAGCACAAAATTTTTTATGCAGTCCTTTAGAATAAAGCATACATCTAGCCATTTCAACTAAAGTTATGTTTTTCCTTTCTGAAACACCATTTTGTTGAGGTGTGAAAGGAACAATATTTTGATGTTCAATATCAAGTTTAGATAAATATGCATCAAATTATTTCTTAACAAATTCTTCCCCCTGCGCCCCCCCCACCCCCCTTATCATATCGCAAGGTTTTAATACTCTTACCATATGCATTTTCAACCATGGATTTAAGTTCTTGAAATTTTACAAATGTTTCACTTTTATTTTTCAAAAAATAAACCCAATATTTTCTACTAAAGTCATCAATAAAGGTAAGAAAATAAAATGCATGAGATATTGAAGGAACTTCAAGAGGACCACAGATATCACTATGAATTAATTGCAAAGGTATTTTAGCATGCGAGCCTTTACCTTTATCAAACATTTCTCTATGATGTTTACCAAGAACACATCCTTCACAAACACTACTAGTATAAGAAATATTAGGCAAACCATGAACCATTTTAGTTAGCATTTGCATTTGACCATAATTCAAGTGACCCAATATTTCATGCCATAATTAACTTAGTTCATCAACATGAGACAAATAGGAATACAAAGGTTGTCTCTTAGTTGAATTAAAACGGGCAAATTTATATAAACCAGTTGTATGATCAATGAGACTAGAAGATACTACTTTGTAATTTCGGTTGAAATCTTTAAGAACATATTCATTAGGCCAAGCTTCAAATTTAAAATCTTTCTGACATGCACGATAAATAAAAAGAAAGTTGATGGGCATGTTTTAAACATGAAAAACATCTTTCAATTGACCATTAGCAACATTAATATTACCAGAACCAATTACAGAAAGTTGTTTACCATCACAAATAGAAACTTTCTGAGATGAGTGCTTATTAGAGTCATAAGATGTAAATAAAGAAACATTACCATTCATATGTTTAGAAGCACCATAATCCATTATCCATTCCACATTGGAAGAAAAATTACTAGACGAAACAACAGATGCACATAAAGCTACTTGAGATTCATTAGAATTTTTCTTGTTAGCTTAAGTCATTAAACGTTTCTCTTTAAAGAAATTCTTTTCAGGATGGTTAGTTTTACCACAATGCTTATAAGGATCATACACTTTCTTCCTCTTACTAGTTTCATGATGTGCATGATAAGCATGACCATTATTATTAGTATGATTATAAGCATGTGAATAAGAACCTTTAGCATTATTAAAACTTTTCTTAGGGTTATTATTATGTGCCATAAGAGCTTTATTAGGTGAGACTTGTCCTAAAGCAATCAACCTTTCTTTCTCATTTATCAACTCTTCACAAAAATCATCAAAAGTAGGTTTCGTGGTACTTTGAGACAATTCAAGAGCCCTATTCCTAGTTTGGATGAACATGTCAAAACAAGATGGCAATTTTTGTTCTACAAGAATGATAAGAGCAGTGTCTGTCTTCTTGTAATATTTACCACAATTATTTAAATTTTCCAAGGTAATAAGTAGAAACATTATCAAATTTATCAAATAAAGAAGCAATAACTATTCATACCTCAACCGGGCTATCTTCTGCCTCAATACTTACCTAGAGACTATTTGAAACCATTTGACCAATGAGCCCTCTTTCTTGATCACACTTTTCTTCCCATTTAATCGAGGCTTGAGCATATGTAGGTTTCTTTTGTCACCATTAACTAACCTCCATAGATTCTTACTCCTGAGAACATCAATCATTTTCCTTTTCCAAGAAATATGGTTAGAACCAACAAGTTCAAGAGCAGAAGTTACTTCTGAAGTCATAATGTCAGAAATTTTGACAATAAATATAAACCCCAATGCAAGAAATGAAAAGAGAAAAAGTGGATAGAAAACTGTAAATTTTTGCAGTTCATTCAGTCGTCACCAAAAAACCTGAAGAAAAAAAACTATCAATTTTAAATCAGCGATAATTTTTCTTCGGTACTCCATTTGAGCTGATTTGTTTTTTTAAGTTGGGTAGCTCAACGAGAAGAACCCAAATATCTACTATGTTCTGCGAAATTCTACACATAAGGTAACAATTTTGACAAAAAACATTAGGTGTCAAAACAAAAGAACCTCAATAATACTCCAAATGTTCATTATAACCAGCTTTCCGAAATGGTAGCCACTTTGCATCCACTTATACAGTGAAAATTCTAATTTGAACCCTCAGTTCGCCAATCTTCTGCCCTAAAATAAGGACCAAAAAACTAGACAAAAATCACAAACCTTACAACAAGAAGATATATCTTCTTGAGGAGAATCCAAAAACCATATAGATCTTATAAAAAAATTCAAGAGCTCCTTGAAAAATTTTTGCAAAAAACTACATAATAAAGTTAGGGTAATGGGAAAAAAACTCAAATATGTAGAATCATGCCTAGATCTGAAGAGAGGCCTAATGACAACCAGATAGAAAGAAAATATACAAAAAATAATGAGTGCCCAGATAACAAAAAATGAAGATACACGTTGATGGTTAAATTCAAAGAAGATGCTAGATCATAGTAGCCATGGATCTGATACCATGTTAGAATATTAGATCTACTAAACTAGATATCTATCTAAGAAACCAACAATATATCAACATATAAATAAGAAAAGAAAGAGAAGAAGGAAAAAGAATACAATAGATATATGTGGTTCACCCAATTGGGCTATGTCCATGGGAAGGTTGTCTTCTATTATCTACAGAAATATCCTACAATCTTAGAAAGAGAGAAACTATCCTACAATCTTAGAAAGAGAGAAACTACAAATAACCTGATACAACTAGCACTATGTCGTGAGCACGAGATAAGATGTAATGGTATCAAAAGATGGTATGTGTCTGAAGAGGCTCCCTTGACCCTATTATATAACCAGATATGTGGAGGAATTACTCTCACATATTAAATGTGGGATAATATAATTCTCCAAAATAACACCTCTTTATATAATAAATGGATACAAGAGTATACTATGCCATAATAAATATGGGATATAATGTATTACTTTTTTACATAAGATTGTGGACAACTTTCGACATAATACAAAGACATTATTACCTTCCAAGGAATATAATATATTCCAACAGGTCTCAAGACTCTGAGTCTCTTTTAATCCATCAAAGGATACATCAACAACTTCATTTTTAAAGATACATCAACAACTTCATTTTTAAACTATCTAAAGAAATCATGGATGGAAGTCTTTACTTTTCCCTTACAGTTTCAATTGGAGATGAGAACATGTGGCTAATCGATAGTGGAGCTTCAAGGCATATGACAAGTGAATGAGGACATATCAATACCCTATGTAGTGGCCAATCTAGGGTGCTAGATTAGACTAGATTTAATATCAACCAAGGTAGGTAAACTTAAAGGCACGTGTCTAAAGTCTATAGACATAAAAGGATCCCTAACTAAGTGTCTACTGTGACAGGCTACAACACTCATTTACAGGAGGTTAAAATATGTTTCCTCTCACCTTAACACTCAGATCACCTAATTTATCTAACTGTCCTAAAGATACAGCGTATTGCCAGACTAAGTTTTCAACCCTCTTACAAGGATATTATACACAAAGGCTCTCTCCAGCTAACACACTAAGCATTGTAGAATTGAGGCTTCTGTGATCCATCATAGTTATAAGAAGAATTTCGTCGTAAATCACATAAAGAAAGACCTTTGTCGACACGTTTCGAACCAACTAGTGTGGTTCATCGTCAGGACAAGTTGAAGAGACAGATCTAGTCTAGCGTGTTAAATAGTTCAAGCAGAGATTTCAACAACTAAAAAAGATTAACGGCTAATTCTTGACCCAAGGACCCTGTTAAATTATTATTATTCTTACTATTTATTATTTTATTTGTGGAAATAAGTTAAACTCAGTAAAAGATAAAAA
>APFE031737606.1:56436-70787 GCA_000404065.3 Pinus taeda | reverse complement strand
AATCCTGAGAGAGAGAAGGTCTATTGCAAGGCATACATAGCTGCTCGCCCAGCCAGAGAATAGGCTCAACGTCAGAACCTTGGTTGTATCTTTCTCTGCCTATTATTCATTAATAAACGACTGCTATTATGGTTCCAATCTCATTGCCTATTATGATGTTTGATTTATTTCCTTTCTGACTGAAATATAGTTGTACTTTGGTGGATTTTATGCTTGTAGTTGTCTCGGTCTTTGCATGTGCAGGTGTCCGTTCGCGAGGATCGCTAGGATTGTGACCTGCTGAAGCAAGGGAGCCGGAGGGTCAACTCTACTTCGACATTTGCATTGGATTCCAGGTTGGTCTTCGTAATCCACCTTTTAGTATACAACTAGGAACTTGCATAGCAGCGTGAATTGATTGTTGCTAGACCCATTTTGGGCTAGTGGGATCGCCTCTGTCCGTAGAGGGGATTTACCTGTTTAACACTTATGTTTCTCATCATAAAGGAAAGAGATCGAAGGGACCAAGGAATAAATTTGTCATGTCTAAGATAGAGTGATATAAATGTCATAAAAAGGGTCACTATAAAAGTGGTTGTCCCGAGAATCCAAGAAACAAGAAGAGAGGAAGAGATCAAGTCAACTTTGCTAAAGAAGAAGACTCAAATAAATCCAAATTTGAAGAACCCAACATTAGGGACTTACACTATTAAGTCATTTGCTTATAGTTTTATATATCCTTTTTTATATGTTTTTAGAATTTAAGGAAAACACATTTTTATTATTTTTGTAAGTTTGCAGATATCCCTCTAGATTTGGAGGAAGCTTCCAATAACTACCTAAGATAAGTATCCTATGTCTTTTTAGTTTTGGGTTCATGTACTCATTTAGTTTTGATTATGTTAAATACTAATCACCATTCTCCCTCTATTTTCTTGATTAGGGAAAACATATGCAAGAAGGAAGATCTCTCAAGACAAGGTTAGTCAAGAAATAAAGGTATGATTTGAATTCATTGATTGAAAGGATTATTCATTTGATTATATATTACTAACCTTGTTATGACTAGAAGTATTGGATCCTAGTGATTCTTATTTGGGTGATTCATCTCTTGATAAATCTACCCACCCCACTCTTATTTGATTTGGTAGAACCCTAGACAGGTTCTGGAAAACCCTAACCAAAGGGTATGCTATTGTTAATGTTTGAAACCCTAAGCTGATTATGGATATTGTGAAATGCTAGTATTTATTGATGATTTCATGATTGGGATTTTGGTATGATCAGTAAATCCTAACTTGTTAGGATGGAATGATAAGATATAAAATCCTAGAACCTTTGAAGTTATTAAAATATAGAGTTTTCTATGTTTCTACATTGGAACCCTAGTTCATTGGGATTTTCTGGAATATGTGTTCTACATTGGAACTCTAATTCATTAGGGTTTGGTGGAATGTGTGAGCAAGACCCTTATATTGTCTTAGAATTGATTTACTTGGTATATGTGTATTTTTGTTCAAACCCTAGTATAATCAAATGATTGTGTGTCTAACTCTTATTTCATATTTTTAAGAAACTGGATTTAACTAACACATGATATGAAATGCCTTTGCATGATAATGAAATCTAGGCATATATAGATATGTCCTTTTTGGTCGAATCCCTAGCTTGGGCTAGGTTTGATGTATTTATGTTTTTGACATATGATATGCTTATGCATGGTTATGAATTCATATATATGTGTGATGATGGTCATGAGTCTTAGGATATAATGAAATCCTTGTCTGAGATTCTAGGATGTTGATGTTTGGAAATCTAGGGTGTTATAGCTAAACCCTAGTGAAATTAAAAGTTTTTTAGTATGTGTAAAAAATAAAAAGATGAGATTTATTCATGAAATGATTGTTGAGATAGGAAATCTAAGGTTTTGGAATTGAACCTTAGTCGAATTAAAAATATCTAATGAATATTTGAGATTTGCGAAAGAGATTGTTGAATTTGTGAAAATGGATATCTAGGGTTTGCAAGTAACGTTAGTAGTAGTTGGTAATGTTAATGACTGATTTATGGTTGACTGAAAATATAGGAGCTTGGAACTAACCTTAATGGAAGTTGGTAAGGTTTATGACTAAGCTGTGATTGACTTTGATTGATTTGTTTGTATAAAATCTAGGATTTATATGAATCCCTAGTGAGAAGTATAACATATGTATTTTGAAAGGTTTTTAGATGCTTTGAAGATCTATATTTGTTTTGAATTGTTTCTAGGGTTTTCTATATGTTGTATTAAGGTATGCTATAACTTTGGAAGACACATTAAAACCATAGATGGAATGAATGATCTTATGAAGGAGTTTAGGGTGTATAAAGTCCCTAGAAAGATGTTGAAGAGCATATGTCTCTTGTTTATAATAAAGTATGGGTATTTGATATAAATAAAGTTGAAATGATTTCATGATTCTGATATGGCTAACATCATGCTTCTATATTTTTGGGTGTACTTGCTATTTAAGTTGTGTAGATACACAATCTTCAACTTGCTAAAGATGCTTGACGTGACAAGCAACTTGTGCTAGTACACAATCTTCAACTTGGGGAAGATGTGATGATCATGACGGGGATGATGATAACTCTGATGAAATGATTGGAAACCATGAAATATTTGCCAATGTCGAAAATAAGAAGTTGATCTCCTCGAGGAAGCATGAATGGAAGAGATTTCCCGAAGATTAAGAGGGAGTTTGGAAAAAGAGGTGCTTCCTGGTTGAGAGGGAGAGACAAATATGATTCTCTGCTTCATGTATCTTGCACTAGACCAAGATTGACAACCATAAGTCTGAGTGAAGGCCATGAATAGGAAAAAGGAAACTGGAGAATGCATTTTTAAGTACTGCTGAAAGTAGAAAAGTAGGATCTGATTGGAGAATATGTTGCTGGATAAAAAGTAGGAAGAAAAATGTATGATTGAGGAATATTCTGTCAAATATTCGGTTGATAGTCCTACTATGAAAATTGAGAAGCAACATCTACTTCCTGGAAGACCCCAGAGGTTTATATTTGATTATGTACATGTGAAAGTATGTTATTGATTGGGGTTGTGTTTGTGCATGTGAATCTCTCGAAGGAAAGCATGCTGGTTACCAATTAGTTTGATGGAAGATATTGGTTACTCTTGACCTGCTGGATCAAGGAGTTTTAAGGCTTTGCGAGTGAATAATTTCCTGGGGAGACATCTGGTTGACACTTTGTGTTGATGTTCGAGTTCCTGAAGTTGGAAAGGTGGCGTTGGTCATTAAGATGTGACACACACCTAGAATTTGGGTTGGTGGTTAGTAAGTAAGCCTGATGGTACCTAGAGGGGTTGAAAGATTTAGTCCATCTTATTCCCACTTGGATAGATTTCCTTGGTCATGAATCTAGTCCATGCAATTGCGGTGCCTAAATTGTTGAGTGATTGGTTGGATAGATTTCCCTGGTCAGGAATCTAGTCCATGGCATTGCGGTGCCTATAGTTCTTCATGATTCATATAGTTTGAGATATTCCATTGTCTATGTACATTATGAATACCTCCCTAGTTAAGAGGGGGTGTTGGAAAAAGTAACTATGTTTAGTCTTCAATAGTGTACTTGAGTCATTAGGTAATGTACTTGTCTAATAAAGAAAATTATTTATTATTATTGTGACTTATTAAAGTATGGGTTTCATGTTTGGGTCACCATGTTTTAGGTCAAATTACCCATTGATAACTTCTAGGATTTATTTTGGGTCTATAGAATTATTGTACATTTAAAGAGACCCTTATTGGGCTTTTGAATCATGTAAAAAGGTTTAGTATTGAGTCAAATATGAATTATGGAACCTCCACACTATGTCGGCCTAAGAGAAGATTAAGTCAGCCTAAGGGCCCATACCACCCCACAAGAAGCCTATAAAAGGAAGGACTATGAATTCATTTGGAACATCACTTCTCATTCTCTCTCTAATGGGAAAAAGTGAAAAAATTTGTTTGTTGGGCAAAAGTGTGAAGTAGGAAGTTGGGAAAGTCTATTATCGAGAAGTCAAAGTGAATGCAAGTTTGGGGGAGTCTAAGGAGTCAAATAAAATCGAAATTTTGGTGGTGGTATCTCTCTATTTTGTGCTCTGGATTGGGAGAACGAAGTCTCCCAAGTTGGAATGCTACCGGAAGCTGTGAATTGTTGCATAGCCGAAGTTGCTGGGGAGAGATCAATCTTCTGGAGGCTGACGTGGTGTGGAGGGAAGGTCTAGTCAAGGTCTAGGGTGAACAATCTCAAGGAATACTACTGAAGGAAGAATTACTTTGACTGGGTTTTCCCCTCGAGGGGGGCTTTTCCTTGGCATGTGCCTACGTCTTGTGTCCATCATTTTATGTGCTACTGCTTTTGGTAGTTACTTGATGAAATAAAGAAAGAAGATATTAATAATTGTAATAATAAGTAACATCACAAGTAATTATCAAGATCAAGAAAATATTTACTCCCTTTTTGGTTTTCCAACATCCTCCAAGTGGATATTTTAAAGGCATCAATGTTGAAAATAAGGAGATTTTATTCCAAATGGGGATTTTAAAGGCACTAATGGTGATTATGATTATGGTGGAGACTTTTATCCAAGTGGAGAATGTAAAGGAACCACTAATGCTAATGATGATTTTTCTCTAATTGATGATTTTAAAGTCATTGATGATTATATTGTTAATGATGAAGACTTTCCTCCTAGATGACAATTCAATGGCATCCATAGTGTTCGTCATGGTGAGGACTTCCTTCAAATGAGTTCATGAAAAATCAATTGACAATAGTAAGGATAGTGATGGGCCCTAGGAATGAAGATAAAGTTCTAAGTCTATTCAAGTGCAACAATTTGAGGTTGTTGATTTTTTTAATGAATGTCCTATTAATGTTGAGTATGATGATAGAAAGGATGGTATCCCTCATATAGATGAGGATATCCCTGTTAAAGATGTAGAAACAACTCAAAATTTGAAGTTGCTAATCAATTCATATTGAAATCAATAGACACAAATTTCTTCTAGTCAATTCGTGGAAAGGAAAACATACAATAGAAACAAATGAAATCATTTAATCACAATGAACACATTATTTTTACTTGGAAATCCAACTTGGAAAAACCCCTCCTCTATTTGTATTATATCATGTGTGAAAATTGATCTATTACAATGATATCTTCAAACCTTGAAGCTCAACCTGTACTACAATACTGATCTACTTCTCCTAAGTCTGCTCTGGAAAATACTTAGCCAAATATTAGCCTCCTACTCCTCCTATTTCCTTGCGCAATTTTTGAGGAAATTAACTCCTAAATAATAGGGGAAGCTCCTATTTTATTTCACAATTACCAAGATAAAATCCTCACATCATACATGCAAACAATGTATGCTCACTAGTATACAATAATGACTACATTGATGCCTTTTTCCTCCACTCAACTATGCAATTCAAATTGCATGCATGATTGGGGCTATTTTTAGTAAATTGACTAGTTAACAACATTTACAACTACTCAAATGCACTCATACTGGCTCTAGTCATGACTAGAGCTCAGATAATTGAGTTTCCCTAACTATAACTCCACTAGATTTCTAGATCTTCGCAATCAACTCATGCACAACTCTACTTCTTTCTCACAAACTCAAATTGACTAACTTAACTAAGTGATAATGCCATGTCACTCTTGTTAACTACAACTTAAATCATCCTGCTGATGTGGAAATTCAAATTTCTCCATTTGACTAAGGCACAAGTCAAATGAATCCTTTTCGTGCTACAATTTAACACTCCCTCTTATGAAGAAAAGGGTTTTGCACAACCCCTATCAGCTCATGTGGAACTCAAACTTTCCCTTTGGCAATTCATTTATCAAAATATATGCATCCTTCTTCTCTGTGGGAATGTATTGCAATATCATGATCCTCCTCTACACACAATCTCTCAAGTGATGGTACTTGATGTCAATGTGCTTGGACCTGTCATGAAATGTTGAATTTTTAGAGAGTTTGATACAAATTTGATTATCACAGTAAATCACAGTAGGATCCATCTCCTGACAAGAGATACCAACAAGAATTTTACTCATCCAACTGACCTCGCAGTATTACATTTAGGTGAAAATTTCGACGGTAGAATCCAACAGAACGGATAAAATTGGAAAAAGTGTCAGAAGTTAATTGTATTTTTTTTCTTTCTAAAATCTTGACACTAATAGAATATCCAAGGGGAGTTATTTAACGATTGAATATTTGACAGAATGTCCTATCCCGTTGATTATTTGACATTTTTCCTATAATCCTTCTTATCGTCGAAGATCCAATGGTAGTTCTCTTACCATCAAATATCCGACACTATATCCAATATGACTTTGACATAGTTGCTATATATATTAGTTGCAATTGTTTTGAAAGGTTGTAGGATTATTTTGAAGTTAATTTTTGAACAAAATCGTCATTGACAGTTTGGTGACAAAAAATGTTACATAACATTCCTCAAGGAGACCAAGGATGCGTGGGATTGACATCGAGATCTTGTGAGGATCAAAAATGTTGTTTCCCTTGTAGAAATTGCAAGGGCTTGAGGCCGAGGATAATTCTAACAAAATCAACTAAAAAGCATTATAGAGACTATGAACACGCTGAAGGTGAACACAAATATCATTCATTTGTAAGTTATTTTTTATATGTCTTTGTATTGTAGATTGTTTTTGTAAATGTTTATATGTATATTGTATTTTAGATTGTACGTATTTGAATTGTAAATTGTATTATCTTTCTGTTGTAAATGTAGTTTATATATTATTTTGGGAGGTGTTTGAACTATGTTGTCATCTTGATGCGGACTAGAAATGTTATTTGATTATTTTTGTTAGGGTCAATTAAGGGGTTAGGTCGATTTAGGGGTTAATTACTTTATGGGCTTAAGGACAAAGGGTTATTATTTAAGGGTTTATGGGTTAGGGGTTAAGGGATTAGGGGTTATGGGTTTAAGGGCTTAGTGGAATGGGGTTAAGTTGTTAGGAGGTTAATTTTGACCTAGAGGATTTAGAGGTTAATCATGGGTTTTTATGGAGCATTATTAATAAGTTTTTAAAGTATATTATGAAAAATATGATATTATAATGATGAATGAAAAATAAGATCAATATGCTTTTTTATTATGGTCGTGACTATATATCTTAGAAAGTGTCTCACTTCCTACATGTTAAGAAAAGTAACATCTTTCTTATATTTTTTCAGCATATTCTTAAATTTCTTGATAATTTGCACAAGCATCATCATTGATTTGTTGCCTTTGTTTCTTGGTCTAACCTAAGATGTATTTCTCTTTGTCTTTGTTTTCCTTATATATTATATTTGTAAATTGTTTTTATATCGACGTTCCAATATTTTCGATATATACTAATTTACTTTATTGATTGTAATTGTATAGTATGGGCCCCGCATTTCTCGATGAGGAAGAGGTGGTTGTAGTACAAGCGCCTGTTCAAGAACATGGAGCGATTAGTATTGATGCTCAAGCTAATGATTCTATGGAAGAAGATAATGATGTTGATAACATAGTTTAAGAAGATGGGACAAATATATTGATCTAGGAGACATTTAATAATGTCGGAGTGGATGATGATGAAAACCACTATGATGATCGTGCTTTTGATTTACCTGTAATTGAGAGGGAAACTAAACCTCTCTATGAAGGCTTAAAAACATCTCTTCTCTTTGTTCTATTGTTTCTAATCAACTTAAAGGTGGTGAATGGTTTGTCAAACACACGTGTGACACATATCCTAAGGTATGTAATATATTTTGTGACATTTAGTACTATATACATGATAAATCAATTATTTTTTCCATTATTTTTAATGTTAGTACACTAATTTGCATCATTTCATTATTTGTAACATTTTAATGCAATGTGTATGATTAATATTATTTATTCCATTAACCAATACTACTTTTTATGTTGTATATTATTAGGTGAATCTGTGTTACCACCATCAAATGTTTTACCTTGTACGTACCAAGATTTACATGCCATTATGGAAGATATTGGAATGGAGTATGAAGTTATTCATGCATGCCCTAGTGATGATATTATCTATTATAAAGAACATGTATTGAAAGAAAAATTCCCAAAATTTTATGAGAGTAAATATGAGATTGATAAAGTAACAAAAAATGTGTCTCGCAAGGTTCTTCGTTATATTCCCATAATTCCACGTCTGTGCCAGTTGTTAAAGTGAAAAAGCGTAGCAAAACTTATGGATTACCATGCAATGAATAGAAGTGAAGATGGTGTTATTGGAATGCCTGCAAATAGATCTGCATTTAGGAATATAGAGGAAAAGTGGCCAGAGTTTAAAAGAGAGCCTCATAATCTTAGGCTTTCATTAGTAGCTGATGGTGTCAATTCATTTGGAGAGACCAGATCTACTTACTTGGTGTGGCGTTCTTCTGTTATCAACAATAACATTGCTCCTTGGAATTCAATAAAGAGGGAGCACATACTGTTGAAAATGATTGTTCTAGGTATTAATTTGCTTAGAATATATATATTTTTAGCACAATAACATCTCATTTGTCTTGATTGTTTCATAATTATGTCCTATATTTTTTTGTCAATTTACTCATATATTTTCAGTTATGCCTTATAATTATGTCTTATAAATTTTTTTATTTACTCATATATGTAGTAATTATGTATTGCATGTTCAATCAATTAGCTAAGTATCAATTCAAAGATATGAATGTATATATCGAGCCTCTTATTAATGAGTTAGTTGAGTTATGAAACAGTGTCACTATGTATGATATCTCTAGATGAGTAGTTGCACAAAGGGAATTTCAATTCCATGCAATTATTGTATGGAGAATTCACAATGCCCCAGAGCTAACACATTTACCCTGCACTTTAATAGTGTTTAATTTTATGAAGTTCATTTCAAGTATGCTTTTTAAATAGTTCGACTTTCATTGTACATACTTAATTGAAATCAAAATTATTCCATTTCTTGCAGATCTTCAAACAAAGGGAAAATTTTCTTGTCTAGTTTGTGGTCCTAAGATGAAATCTTGTCATTCAAGAAACTTATGAAAGGAGGTGTTTGATGAGTATAGGCACTTCCTTTCTAAGAACCATAGGTACCGAAGTACTTAAACACATATTTTCAATGGGAAAGAAGAGACTAGATTAAGACCACAAAGAATGACACCTCATGCATGGAAGTTGCAATAAAATGGACTCTCTTAAGGTATGGATCAAATTGTCTATGTATCAATATACATGATATGTTTGGATTATTTTATATTTTTATGGCATTTTATTCACTGTACTAATTGAAAGGTTATATTGTTGTTATAATATATTTAACTATGATTCATGTTGTAGGTTGTCAAGGCATTAATAACAAGGCACTTTCACAAGGAATGAAAAGTTATCTCGAGCAATTCAATAGACTCCCCTGATATGAGAACCTCAAAATTGTTCATTTGTTTGATATAATACATATCAAGAAGAATGTAACAAAGACCTTATGATGAATCTTAGATGGAAGGAGAGGTAAAGAAAAAATTGTTAATATTTGTAATGACATTAAGGAGGTTGACCATGCATTGCAAAGTGTGATTCATTCAAATAACGATGGAGACATCCAAAATATAAGAACCCTTCCACAATTATTGACAGAACAACAAAGCAAGCATGTTAAAGATATTATTGAAAACAATAAATTTCAAATTGGATTTTCTTCAAACATAAAGAATATCCTAACAAAGAAAGGTGAATTAGGTGGGATACAAACCCATGATTGGCATACATTCATTAAGGTAATTTTTTTGGCGTATATATATTTTATACATTGGTGAAACATATTGTTAATTAGTGTCTTTTTTTCTACTAATTTGGGAAAAAATAATGATCGATCATTATTTTTGTTACAATATGTTCTACTTTTATCTCTCCCAGAAAAATTTGACAACAATATCAAACAAGTTATATATGATATTAGCAAATACATGAGGTAAGTGAAGATTTATGTGCAAAGCATAATTTTTTTAATAAGTTGGTGTGTTGTATATTTTTTACTGCATGTGTTTTTCTTGTCAGCATGTACTATATTGTACTTTTTTTGTTGAAACTTGTGATTTTCTTGCTCCATTTATCAATGGTTGTCATCTAAAGAAATCGATAAAGAAGATATATAGTATTGGAGAAAAAAAAATCCTTGTCTAATGTGTGAAATGCAAAAGTGTCTACCTCCTATATTTTCAATGCATAAGAACACTACCTCATACACCAAGTCGGGGAGATTGAAAAGTGTGGATATATACATATAAGATCAATGTGGATGGTTGACAAGCACTTGAAATCACTTAAGGCTTTGGTCAGACAAAGAGCACGTCCTGGGGGTTGTATGGTAGAGGGATATATGGTATATCAAACCATGGTTTATATTCGTCAATATAGGGATGAAATAGGAAAGAGTATGAATGTATTGGATCACATTTTGGATGTCAACTCCATGGATGATTTTGAAGGGGAGCACCTATTGGGGAAAGGTAGAATGAGAAAAGTGAGATGTATGTAGATAGTGGAGATTTATAGCACATTTGAATTTTTTGTTTTTATGTATATCGTACTTATTTACTTTTTAGTCTTCCTGCATAATCCATTATTATGAAGGTATGACATGGTAACTAATTATATATACGTGAATTATTTTATTTTAATATAGTCGGTCGAGAGTGGGATGCAATACATTTATACATTGTGAACAATCAAGATTGGACAAAGGTATGGATTGAATGATGCAAAAAAGCTAATAATGGTAGGTTATCATGGTATGGTGTGTATACATCAGTCAAAGAATCTCAACATAGTGGATAAACCAATCTTACATAGACGGAAATTTATTTAGAATATGGTTCAAAATATTATCAGGCGAGCATATTCACCCATACTAAGTTTTTGTACAATTATATTGACGCATATGGCTTGTTTTTTCTTAATTTTCAAATTTTGCAAGTATAAATATGCATGCTTATCAATTAAGTTTCATTTTTTTATGTGTCTGACGTATTGCAAATGAAACACCACAATAAAATGTGGTGCAATGGTTGCAAATTTCACATTAAAAGGTTGGATGAAAAGATGAAAAATTATGATAGTGGGATAACTACAATATTTTAAGTTACCAATGTTTCCTCTAGGGGTGACAAAAATCCAAAAATCTCTAAAAATCAATAATATGGGTACCCACATGATATAATTGAGTGTAACTTTGAATACTTCAAAATAGTTATGTTCGATGTAAAATGGTTTAGGCTATGAATCTATGAATGTGCCTTGATAGAACGATTATTGAGAATACTAACATATTTACCATCATTGATACAAAGAATTTTGAGCCGAGATCAAAGTGATATGTTATTCCAAGCCAATGTGAACAAATATTTTATGTAAACATTCCAGGTAAAGTGGGTTGGTCAAATTTTGTAAGATATGATACCAAAGGAAGGCTTGTAAAGTATAATGTAGCAAAAGAAGAATATGATGTAGAGGAGAAGGGGGTTCATACAACATCAGATGAAGATGTCAAATAAGTTCAAGGAATGTATGTTAATCGAGAAAATGTTAATTTGGATGAACTATATGATATTGATGTTGTGTCGGATGAAGAACTTGAAGAAGTTGAACCAAATGTAGAAGAGCATGTTCCATATGATGATATAGATGATGATGACGATGTTGATATGGTGAATCCTTTGTACATGAATTATGAATTGGATTATATGAATGATGAGTTGGATGAGGAAGAATATTAATGATATCAAAATTTTGAAAATTACGAGGTATGTATTTATATGTTTTTAGTTGGTTTGTTCTCTTTCGTTCACCTTAAATTTTTATTTTCCTAGTTTTTATGTTTGAATGTTATTATGTTTCATTCAAATATATTATATTACATAGATTGGGTATCGGGGAATTGGGAGTGATGTGAGGGGGGAGGGACATATGAGCTTCCACCTTCACGTGGTTGGAATTGTTAAGTAGAGAATATATTATTCTTTAAATGAAGAGAAGCTCATTTACGTTTATAACATCATTTCCAATTTTGACTTTCATTCGTTAAGAAGACATACCAGGCGATTTGGGCGATGGGTGAACCCGACGACATGGAGGTCAGGTAGACATGTAAAGTAAGTTCGGCCCATGATTTCTAATGAACCAAGTTCCCTCCAAGGTGTCTCATAATGATTTTTAGAAAATTGACTAAATTAATGTTTAGGTGTTAAAATTCGATTTATAATTGATTGATTATGTAGCATGGACGTACTAACAAATGATAATATTTTGTTTTCATTTATGCACTAATGATTTTTGTTGATTGATTTTAATATTAAGTAAAACTACCATGCCCTAGATGCACCCGCACAGAGGTGGAGGGCATGGGTGGCTCTGGGGGTGTCACGTGTTGGGCACGCCAAGATGCCTGCTCAGTAGGGGCACCCATGCGATGAGTTGGTGGGTAAAACCGACTTGGTAAGGGGACCCTACATAAAGAAGGAATTACCATGAATTCCCATGAATTCCCATGAAAATAGTTCCCACCAAGGGGTCTCATAATGATTTTTAGAAAATTGACTAAATTAATGTTTGGGTGTTAAAAACGAGTTTATAATTAATTGATTATGCAACATGGTACTAAAAAATTATAATATTTTTTTTGTCATTGATAAGCTAAAGATTTGTGTTCATTAATCTTCATAGAAATGTGAACACCCACGCCATGGGTGTTCTTGCCTGAAGGTGGGGTGCCCGGGCTCCCATGGGGGCTCACGTGCTGGTCGACACACTAAGGTGCCCCCTCGATAGGGGAAGCCATGTGACGAGTTGGTGGGTCAGACCAACTTGGAAAGGGGTGCCCATGAAACAAGTTGTTTGTTTTGCTTGACTTGGAAACAGGCACCCACACAAAAGAAGTAACTTCGTCGTAGGACTTTCCATGAACAAATTCCCCACAAGGGGGTCTCATAATGATTTTTCGAAAATTGACTAAATTAATGTTTAGGTGTTAAAAGTTAGTTTATAATTGATTGATCATGCAACATGGAAATAAAAATGATAATATTTTGTTGTCATTGATGAGATAATGATTTTTTTCACTGATTTGCACCACAAGGTGAAAGACCGCGCCCTGGGTGTGCCTGCACGAAGGCAGGGTGCCCGGGCACCCATGGGGGCATCACATGTTGGGCATGCCAAGGCACCCACCCAGTAGGGGCACATGTGCGACGAGTTGGTGGGTCAAACAAACTTGGAAAGGGGCTCCTGCATAAAATAAGTAATGTCAGCCCATGAATTCCCATGAACATAGTTCCCACAAGGGGGTCTCATAATGAATTTTTAGAAAATTGCTAAAATTTGATTTATAATTGAATATTGGTCATGCAACATGGAAATATCAAATGATATATTTTGTTATCAATTTTGAGCTAATGAATTTTTTGTTCATTGATTTGCACAACAAGGTTGTAGAATTCCTGCAGAAACTCTGATAGATCTAGAATTCTAGTTAAATTAAACACAAGTAATTTGCTGATATTCAAGAGAGGAGAGAAAGCATTTTCTCCATAAAATCAATGTATTCAATTAATGAACAATAGTAATACATAAGCAACCAAAACTCTAATCCCAAAGGGAGGTGGTTATATAGAAATTGCCGAATCTAGAAAACCAGGAAAAAACTAGTAAAAAACTAGAAAAGGCTAAGAAAAGCTAAAGGGAGGCCTAAAATAACAACAATGACTCAAGACAACGTATGCTAACTATCAGCCACGAGGAAAGCATGAGGAGGGGCACATTTCCCAAGGAAGGCAACTTTAAAACATGTTAAAATGGTCCGGTGGACCAAATCCCTTGATTTAAGGGGGAATCTTCATGTGGGGCGCCAATCCTCAAATAACTCAAGTGGATGAGGTGTGGTTAAGTGTGAACATGCACTTAGATGTCTAAATGGTTTAGGAAAGTGGTTGAACCAATATTTACATAATATTAAGACTTTAAAGGCAAAAAACAAGGGAAAGTTGGTCCACCGAGCTAGTTTACCAAAAACCAAGTGTGAACATGATTTTTAGTGCATGTGGCTAAGTCAAGGATACTTAGGCTAAAAAATAAATGTAGATGTTAGGATTATATTCCAACACCCACCCTTCATCCTAACTCACTTATCTAAACTGAGTCTCAGCCAAGATGCCATGTTAGGTACTCAAATACAATAAATAAAATATCCTCATAAAATGAAGAAAGAGGGAAAACCTCGTGGGAACACCCCCCCCCCCCCC
>APFE031737606.1:43786-56345 GCA_000404065.3 Pinus taeda | reverse complement strand
CCCCCCCCCCCCCCACAAAAGAGGAAAAAAGGGCTAAGTGGCCAAAAGGGCCTACTTAGCTGTCTTCACAACTCCAAGCATAGCTCTTAGTTCTAAAAATTTATTTTCAGTGAAAGACTTGGTGAAGATGTCTGCAACATGTTGCTCAGTGGGGTAGTACTGTAGTGATATGACTCGGCCACAGATCAACTCGCGGATGTAATGCATGTGAATATCGATGTGCTTGGTCCTCTACCTCTAAATTGGATCAATTGATATTTGAATGGACCCCTGATTATCACAAAATATTACAGTCGGAAGTGGATACTGAATACAAAACTTGGAGAGAAGTCCCTGCAACCAAACAACCTATGTAGTTGCATTCACTGCACCTCTATACTCTGCCTCGACTGTAGATAAAGAAATCATGGATTACTTCTTGCTAGACCAATAAAAAATCCCTGAACCAAAGATGAAAACATAACTAGAGGTGGACTTGCGGTTTGTACCATCGCCAACCCAATCAAAATCTGTGTATCCAATCAGTGAAAGTGGGCAATCTACAGCATAAAAGATACCAAAACTGGAAGTACCTTTCACATATCTAAGGATTATCTTTGTAGCTTTCCAGTGAAGCTCGTGGGACTCTTGCATATATTTGGAACAAACTCCTACAACAAAATATATATTAGGTCGGGTGTGAGTAAGATACAAAAACCTCCCAACCAATTGTCGATACAATGTACTGCCCACCAAAGGTGTAGTACCTGCATCCTCAAATCTGATCCCCGAAAGAAAGGGAGATGTTATTGGCATGCATTCTGTCATATGAAAGGAGAAAAGTAGATCTGATGCATACTTAGACTATGCCATCTTGATCCCTGAAGTATACTGAGAAACTTCAAGACCAAGAAAGTAGTGCAACAGTCCCAAATCTGTCATGGAAAATCGATTGTGCAATGTTGATTTTTCCGAATTAATAGTTGAGGTAAGGTTCCCTGTCATCAGTAAATCATCTACATAAAGTACTATTAGAAAAAGGGGATCATCGTGTTGCAGAAAATGAACATTTGGATCATATTTGCATTGAATGAATCCAATAGAAAGCAGGGAAGAATCCATATTTGCACACCAAGCTCTGGGAGCTTGTTTTAGGCCATACAAAAGATTTCTTTAATCTGCAAACAAGGGAAGAGTTCTAAATGTATCCCTGTGGATGCTCCATATATATATCTCCTTCTTGAGATCTCGATGAAGAAATGCACTCTTCACATCCATGTGATGAACTTCCCATCTGCGAGAAGCAACAATGGATAAAACTAGTCAAATGGAGTCCATTTTTGCAACAGGTGCAAATGTCTCTGTGTAATCTATGCCATGTACCTGTGAGTATCCTTTTGCAACAAGTTGAGCTTTGTAATTTCTGATATCACCATCTACAACAATCTTTGTTCGATAGATCCATTGGCATCGAACAAGCTTTCTTCCTTTCGGAAGTGGAACCAAGTCCCCTGTGTTGTTTTCCACAAGAGCAGAGTACTCTTCATCCATGGCAGCCTCCCAAAGCGGGTTTCCAGCAGCCTCAGAGTGTGACTATGGATCTGAACCAAGTTTCATATAGAAATGTATGGGAAGCAATGGTTCGGTGGTAGCCAAGGCTTGAGGAGGCCCAAAACACTGTGATCTAGTCCTTCTCGCAGCCGCAGGATCATCGACTAGTTCACCCGCATATTTTAGGGTTTTCTCTACCCAAGTTGGCAGATGAGATGGAGTAGCCATGACCTGCTACTCATCCTTTGAATCAGACCCAGGAGGTTTCTCTGATGGTTGCTCTGAAGTGCTCGAAGAAGTTTCGGACTCCATCAGTGGAAACAAGCGGTTCCTCGACAGGGTCTGCTGAAAAATCATGCAATGAATCTTCTTCAAACTTCACACTTAGAGCTACAAGGAAATTTTCAGTGTGAAAGTCTAGCAATATATATCCTTTGACACTTTCAGGATATCCAAGAAAGATACATTCAACACTTTGAGGCTCCAAAGCCTTCCTCTTATCTGTCAGAATGTGAGCCCATGCTCGTGAACCAAAATGGAGAAAGTGTGACACTTTCAGTTTCTTACCGGTCCAACATTCAAATGGAGTGGTTCCTTTGAGTGCTTTGTGAGGAATGCGGTTCTGAATGTAAGCTGCACAATTAATAGCTTCATCCCGTAGCTTAGGAGCTAATGATTTGGACTATAGCATACAATTTGCCACCTCTTTTAACGATCAGTTTTTCCTCTCCACAACACCATTCTATTGTGGTGTATATGGCACTGTGTGTTGTAGTTGTATACTTGCATCAATACAAAGTTGTTGCACGTCTTTGTTGACATACTCCCCCCCATTAGTAGTAAGGAGTATCTTAATCTTACACCCAAACTCATTCTCAGCAAGTGCTTTAAATTCTATAAGGCATTCAAATACTATTGATTTTAATTTCAGAAAAAATACCCAAGTAAAGCGAGAGAAATCATCTATGAAGGTGAGTACATATCGAGCCTTACTGATTGAAGGCTGCGGGAATGGGACCATGATGTCACTGTGAATCAGACCAAGAGGTGAAGAAGCTCTCTATTCCTTCCCTTTGTCAAACTTTTGCTCCAAATTCTTGCCAAGAATGATCCTTGACATACACCACTTGTGAATTTAATAGCGGGTAATCCTTCTACCATGTTTTCCTTGCTAAGTTGATGCAAGTACTTATAGTTTAGATGGCCAAATATTTCATGCCATAAAATATTGATATCATTAGATTGTGACATAAGTATAGTGCTAATAGATTTAGGAACAAAGTGGGAGAATAAATACAAACGAGAACCGTGATCTGCAATTCCATGTGCAAGTTGTGAGCCCGTGGAAATGTCGGTAATCACTGCAGAGTCCAGAGTGAAATCCACCTTCCTTCCAAAGCCGGAATGAGTGATCTGATATATCAAGAGAATATTTGCAAACAGAGAGGGAGCATGAAGAACATTTGTGAAGCAGTCCCCTTCAAGGTCTACAATTCCTTCTCCACACACCTTTGTGGGTGTGGCATCTATCAAGTAAATTGGGGATCTAGTGCTTTCTTATATGGTTCGATGCACCTAAATCAAGGATCCAAGCTGATGGAGTGGATGCAACAGCCATTAAATAATGACCATCTCGTGCTCTCCCTCTCCCATCTCCCATTCTGTTATCATCCTTCTTCTTTGCATTCTTGGGCACGGTGAGATTGTGTTGTTGCAATTGCTTAGCCATCTCATCGATTGTTTTCCTCATGCAATTTTCTTTGAGATGAAAACCTTTGAAACAGTAGTTGCAAAGTGTTCTTTCCTTATTATTCTTACCCTTAGGCAAAGAATAGCTCTCTGAATATCGTACGGGTCTCTCCTTCTTCGATTCATTAAATTTACCCTTCCCTTTTTGCTTGTCTCTTCCACTGCTCTTTGGAGCATCAGTTGCCGCAAGTGCTTGGTTCTTTGATCGCTTGATGGCACCCATTTGGACTAACTTAGCTTTCTCTTGAGTCAATGCTGAAATGAAGTCATTCAATGGAGGCATTTTCCATTTTTCCTGAGTTAATTTAGATGCTTGAAAAGACGATACAAATACGGAATATTCAGGGCCTAATTTCGAGAGAATCGAAAGGATGAGTTGATCTTCCTCTTTCTTGACTCCACATGCATCAAGTTCAATGAGGAGGGATTTAAACTTGGTGAAGTATTCTTACAGGTTGCTGAAATGAGTTGGACTGAGGGATATGAGTTCATTCTCTAATTGATGCACTCTCATTTCATCCTACTTGCCGAATAGTCCTTCCAATGTGGTCCAGACTGCATCGAGAGTAGTGGCTCCGTTGACATGAAAGAGGAGTTATTTGGAAATTGATAGGCATATAAGCACAATTGCTTCATCTAATTTATTTAAATACTTTATCTTCTCCGTTGCAGAAGTTGGTTTAGTCTCTATTCCCATTGTTACCCTGTAATGCCCTTTGCTTCGGAGGAGCAAAGTGATCTCTGTCTTCCATTCGAAGTAATTGGAAGGATTTAGAACGAGTTTTGTGGGCTGAGAGAGATGATCCATTGCTGCTTTTTGCACCTCCTGATGATCTATACCTACAAATAAAACCGTGTACAATCCACTAGATTCGAACTAGCTCTGATACCATGTGGAATTCCTGTAGAAACTCCAATAGATCTAGAATTCTAGTTAAATTAAACATATGTAATTTGCTGATATTCAAGAGAGGAGAGAAAGAATTTTCTCCATAAATTCAATGTATTAAATTAATGAACAATAGTAATATATGAGAAACCAAACCTCTAATCCCAAAGGGAGGTGGTTATATAGAAATTGCCGAATCTAGAAAACTAGGAAAAAACTAGTAAAAAACTAGAAAAGGCTAAGAAAAGCTAAAGGGAGGCCTAAAATAGTAACAATGACTCAAGACAACCTATTACAACTATCATCCATGAGGAAAGCATGAGGAGGGGTGCATTTCCCAAGGAAGACAACTTTAAAACATGCTAAAATGGTCTGGTGGACCAAATCCCTTGATTTAAGGGGGAATCTTCATATGGGGCGCCAATCCTCAAATAACTCAAGTGGATGAGGTGTGGTTAGGTGTGAACATGCACTTAGATGTCTAAATGGTTTAGGAAAGTGGTTGGACCAATATTTCCATAATATTAAGCCTTTAAAGGCATAAAACAAGGGAAAGTTGGTCCACCGAGCTAGTTTACCAAAAACCAAGTGTGAACATGATTTTTAGTGCATGTGGCTAAGTCAAGGATACTTAGGCTAAAAAATAAACGTAGATGTTAGGATTATATTCCAAAAAATTCGAATTCCCATACCTTGGGCATGCCTGAAAGAAGGTGGGGTTGGGGGGGGGTGGGGGTGAGCAGGAACCCATGGGGGTGTTGCATGTTGGCAACACCATGGTGCCCACCCTATAGGGGCGCTCGTGCAACAATTTCGTGGGTCAGCCCGACTTGGTAAGGGACACCCGCACAAAAGAAATAATGTTGGCCCATCCCTGCCCATGAACAGAGTTCCCATGAGGGGGTCTCATAATGATTTTTAGAAAATTGAATAAATTAATGTTTGGGTGTTCAAAGTCAATTATAATTGATTGATCATCCATCATGGAAATAAAAAAATGATAAAATTTGGTTTTCATTGATGAGATAATGATTTTTTTCACTGATTTTCACAGTAGGACGAATGTTTGTGCCCTAGGCGCACTTACACAAATTCGGGGCACCCGGACGCCAATGGGGAGTCACGCATTGGGCACGCCAGGGAGCCCACCCGACGGGGGTGCCTGTGCGATGATTTGGTGGATCGAACCAACTGGAAAGGGAAACCCGCACAAAATAATTAATTTTGGCCCATGACTCCCCATGAAAAGAGTTCCCATAAAAGGGTCTCATAATGATTTTTAGAAAAATAATTAAATTAATATTTAGGTGTTAAAATTCAGTTTATAATTGATTGATTATGCAACATGGCACTAGCAAATTATAATATTTTGTTTTCAATGATGATCTAATGATTTGTGTTCACTAATTTTATCAACAGGGTGAACGCTTTCGCCCTCGGCATGCTTACACAAAGGTGGGGCACATGAGCGCCCATCAGGGCGTCGCATGCTAACCAACAAGCCAAGGCACCCGCCCAACAAGGGAGCTCATGTGACGAGTTGGTGGGTCATTCCGACTTGGCAAGGGACTCTTGCATAAAATAAGTAACGTCGGCCCATGATTAACCATGAATAGAGTTCCCACAAGGGGGTTTCATAATGATTTTTATAAAAGTAACTAAATTAATGTTTGGGTGTTAAAAGTTGGTTTATAATTGATTGATAATGCAATATTGAAATAAAAAATGATAACATTTTTTTGTCAATGATGAGCTAATGATTTTTGTTCATAGATTTTCACATTAAGGCGAACACATGCGCCCTGGGCATGTCCACATGAAGATCAGGCGCCCATGGGTCCATCACTTGCTAGGCACGCCAGGGCACCCACCTAGCAGGGGTGCCCATGCGACGAGTTGGTGCGTCAACCTGACTTGGCATGGGGCACCCACACAAAATAAGTAATGTTGTCCCATGAATGCCCATGAACAGAGTTCCCACAAGGGGGTCTCATAATGATTTTTAGAAAATTAACTAAATTAATGTTTACATGTCAAAAGCTAGTTTATAATTGAATATGGATCATGTAGCATGGAAATCACAAATTATAATATTTTGTTGGCATTGATGAGCTGATGAATATTTGTGTTCATATTTTCATAGCAGGGTAAACGCCCGCACACTAGGCATGCCCACATGAAGGCGGGACGCCTGGGCTCCCATGGGGGCATCGCTTATTAGACATGCCAAGGTAACCACCCTGCAAGGGTGTCCGTGCGATGAGTTGGTTGGTCAACCCAACTTGGAAAGGGGTGCCCACACAAAAGAAGTAATGTCATTGCATGACTTCCCATGAACAGAGTCCCATAAGGGATCTCATAATGATTTTTACAAAATCGACTAAATTAATGTTTGGGTCTTAAAAATTGGTTTATAATTGATTGATCATGAAGCATAGAAATAAAAAATGATAATATTTTATTGTCGTTAATGAGCTAATTTTTTTTGTTCACTAATTTGCACAGCAGGGTGAATACCCACGCCCACATGAAGGCAGGGTGCCCGGGTCCCCATGGGGGCATCACTTGTTAGGCACGCCAAGGTGCATACCCAATAGGGGTGCCCATGCATTGAATTGGTGGGTCGAACCAACTTGTCAAGGGACACCTGCACAAAATAATTATTGCCGACCCATGAACAGAGTTCCCACAAGGGGGTGTCATAATGATTTTTAGAAAATTAACCCTTTGAGTTTTGGGTGCACGAAGATGCAGAATGATTTCTATCTTTGCTGGATCAACCTAGATACCTTTACTAGAAATCAAATGGCCAAGTACCACTCCCGCTTTGCACATTAATCTACATTTCTTGTCACTCAAGGTGAGATGGGCTTCTTGATAATGAAGAAGTACTTTTTCCAGATTTTTGAGAGCTTCCTAAAAAGAATCACCAAACACAGAAAAGTCATCCATATAAATTTCTACAAATTCTAGATCAGCAACAATGGCCAAGACTGCCCTTTGAAAGGTAGCTGGGGCATTACATAAACCAAAGGGGACCACTCTATAAGCAAATGTACCCCATGGACATGTAAAAGTAGTTTTATCCTGATCTTCAGGTGCAATCTGTATCTGGTTATAACCACTGAAGCCATCCAAAAAGGAAAAATATTTCTTTCCTGCAAGAGAGGGAAGTAATCTTTGAGAGTGGTTAATTTTTAGGTGTTAAAATTCAGTTTATCATTGCTAACAAATGATAATATTTGTTTTCATTACTGATCTAATGATTTGTGTTCACTGATTGGCACAACAGAGAGAATTTACGGACCTTGGGCGCACCCGCATGAAGGTGGGGTGCACAAGCACCCATGGGGGCATCACATAATGGGAACGCAAAGGTGCCTGACCAATAGCAGTGCATGTGTGACGAGGTGGTGGGACAGATTTACTTGGCAAGGGGTGATCGCACAAAAGAAGTAATGTCAGTCAATGACTACCCATGATTTTTTTTTTTAGATGCATGCATTGATGATATGGGAGCGTTTTGAGACTCAAATATGACTCATATAAATAATTCGATAATCAAACAACAAAATTATAACATATATAAATGTCAAGGAGTTGAAATTATTTATTACTATTTACCAGTTGTGGGCTTATAATGTACTTCATAGTCCAAAGGTTGAGAAAGATCCTCACCCTTCACTTCCATTCACTTCCATATTTTTCATCATTGTCATCATCACCATCATCTTTATACCGGGAAAGTTGGTCAATGTGTGAACAAAGCGACACAACAGTCAGGCACACGTGGTTTAAAAAAGCTTTAAAAACTAAGACTTGATAAGCAATGTCCCATAAAAAATTTCATGGTATGAAACCCTGTATAAATGTTTATTAGTATTATCATATTATATCTAATTCTAGTATTCACTCTATTTCTCATGTTGAATATTTATTCAAGGTTTCATTAAAAGTATTTAAAGGTGACTTACTCCTTCTCATTATTACTTGGAGTAATCAAATTCCTTGAACAAAATTACCCTCTAAAACTTGTTTGGAGTTCTCCAAATACACACATAATTGATATGATTCACTTAGTTTCCATAGGATTTATGGGTTCAAGTGGAATTTCCCCCAAATGTTGATACAAAATTATACCCATCCTCAATAAACTCCTAAACATGATATGTTATAAGCTAAATATGGCATATTCCAAGCCTAATATAACCAATTTAACAACTCATATCCATTCACAAACATAAATTATTAATATAACCTTTAATTCATAAACAAATGTAAGAATAAATATAATCAATTAAATAGCCATAATAATGAACACATCAATTTTTGAGGAAAACTCACCATAGAAACAATATAACACTTAACTTATTAATCACAAAATCTTTTTCAATCCATTGTACTCCGTCAACATTCTTGAATAGAATGAGTTTCCTCTCAACAAATAACACACAACTTTGGCTCTGCATTGTTTAAATTGTGTGGACAATCTTTTATTCTGTGACTCGTAATATTTGGGCATATCTTGTAGAAATATACGACTTTTACTTAGGCTAACAATTGAGTCTCTATTAGTCATTTCTATGTTTTCAAAAGGATTAATTAGAGTGACCTTCATTTGTACATATTGTACACAATATGCCACTTCATTAAAGGGTCAAGTTTGTAAGTCATTTTTGAAGCATCTCAAGCTTTTATTCAACTTTTCTATCAAATAATGATGGGATAGACCAATATTCATATGATTCTATATATTATTCTTTCTTTAGTGCATCTTGTAAAGTTTTTATTTCATGTATTCAAAGAGTACCCCTTCTATTTTATAGAAGGCATGCTATGAACCAACATATGAGCAAGTACTTGTTGATCATGTATGGGGTATGGCTAAGAATATGTATAAACCTCTCATTGTATTCCAACATAAGTTCACAAGGCATCTAATTAGTGACTTTTATTTTTTGTGCTCTTAGATGTTTGAGACATTGAGTTTTAAGGAATGATAAAAGAAATGTCCTTCACTTCAATTTTTGTTTTTGTTTATGTTTGATTCTCCTTAAAATTCATAAATCATGTTAACATTATTTTCTTTAATTCTCCAACACACTTTGCAATTTGATTTTATTTGTGTGTGGTATATCCATCCAACCTAATTTTTCTTGCATATGATCCAATGATTTTTAATATCTTCATCACCCTCGTAAAGGGGTAGATGGTGGTGCAACATTTGTTTGAGGAGGAGGATTTTTTACTATATTCTAGTAGGTGGATCTAGTCATAGGATATTCAATGGTTTCTTAGTGTTTAATTGATCAACTTTGGTTGATTTTAGTAGAAGGTTGATTTCATCGATATAACAAGTTTTATCTTTATAGTATATAAAATGTCTTGTTTGTGGTTGCATCACTTCATTGAAATGTTTGAAAAAAATTGAGGTATCATCCTCAAATAGTAAATCATACAAGGGGTAAATTTATAATATCTTTTATGTAGAGTAGTATGTTATTATATCCTTCAATACTTAACCAATTTCACTTTTTCACAACAAACAACATATCTCTCACATTTACATGGTTGTCTAATTAATACCACTATAAAGATCGTCAAGAACATACTTGTAAATTTTCCCAAAAGAATTATTAAACACGAGGAATTATTGAACATAGACGAATTATTACATAAGGATTTGGATAATTACATATCATATGTCATAACTCTCAACCTCTATGCTTTCAACATTCTCTACCAATCAAAGGGTGACAATGCCTACCTCTACCAACTTTATATCTCCATTCAACTCAGGAACCGTCAAGGATTCTTCCCATGTGTAATCATCAAACCGATTTAGCACTCCATTGACTTGCCATTGTTGAGGATTTTTTCTTTGGTATTGATGATGGTTTGCAACATCAAGCATCACTTTGCTTTTCTTTTGGATTTTGTCCCTTCTAAATTTTTGAATATTAATCGTTGTCTTGTATGATTGCATTCTTTTGAGCATCCTTTTCTTTTTTTCCTCATCTAGTGCATGCTCTCACTCTCTTGTAGTTGACTACCTCATTTTCCTCAGTATAATGACTCTTCAATGTGTAACAATTAAGGTTACTCCATTTTAGACATTCTCACAAATTTTCACCCCCTACCAAAAAGCCAAAATTACTTTTACTAGTTGAGAAAGGTACCACAATTAGCCATTCATTTCTATAAGTATTCCTAATCTTCTTGAGCAATTTTTCAACTAGCATTCAAAACATATTCCCACCTAGATTGTCATTTTTTCTATTAGGTGCTAGTTAGTCTTGTTAGTGGAGATTGGGATTCAACAATGTTCCAAATGCCTTGGACAATCAAGAATTTGTGAATTAAAGCAGGTACTATGTAGAGGAACTGATCATACAATTTTTCATAAAAACTTATTTTAACATCATCAAGGGATGCCTTTCTTCTATTAGTTTCTCCTCACAAAAGTCATCTTACATTTTTTTGACCTACTTATCTAAGTTTGTTTGAACATTATTAATCAATTGAGAGACAATTCATTAATCTTAATTAATATTAATCATGTGCACCGCATTCTATAAATTTCTTAATTTCTTTAAGAATGGATATGAGGAATTTTTCATGTGTTTTTATGAAAATTTGTGCTCTCCCCTATGCATGTGTGACAAAGTTTCATCTAGGATCATATTTTAACTAATTTTAGATTTCTTTTATCACCACTCTCATGACGTTGGAATCTTCACTGCCTTCCTCCCCTAAACCTCTTTCAATCTAGTGGGAAACTAGGCAGACGAAGCAAGGATAACCCCTAAATAATGAATGACTATTGGATTGGTTTTCCACTTCCTTTGAGTCTCAAATATACATGGGTACATTCGTACTTACTAAATAATCATGCACTAGCATGTCACTTTTATTATGTGGTTATGTTAACTTATCAGTCACCCAACCCCCCTGGCTTAGTACTCAATGTGAGAAAGCATGGAATCAAGGAGGGCACGAGGACATTTAACAAGGAGGCACGAGGGAATTCAACGAGGCCACGAGGGAATTTGATCAGTGGGAACAAAGGATTTCGATCAAGGCATAGCAATGGGTGTGAGGGCATACGAGCAGTGGGCATGAGGTAATTCAAGCAAGGAATCATTAGACACCTATCTTCACTATGTCAGTAAGATAAAAATTGGGTTCCTTTGTATTCTATTTTTTTAAAAGGTGACATTTTGTCAACCCTTCATAGAATTAGCTCACAGAGCTTAACCCATGACTATAAGCTCGAAACTCTTACTCATGACTGTAATCTCAAAACCATAGAAGTTTTAACTTGAATTGCATTATGCAGCATTCTCTTGTTTAGCCTCTTTGTATTACTTATGCTATTATGCTTTATTGAGTTTGTAAGTAAATATGGAAGAACCTTTTCTAATAGGAAGAGGAATAAGACCAATTCAGTGATAATTCCCCTATGGCAAGAGTTAAAGCCTTACAAATTGAGTGCTTGTTTCTTTGGTTGAGTGATGGAAGATGAAGAAGGAGGTTTCTTATCTATTAGATTTAGATTTGGAAGATGATCTTGAGGTACTGGCTCACTATTTTATGATAGCGGATATAAGTGGAATTTTCTCCACTTGTGAGTGATAAGTTCTTGAGAAAAGAGAGGGATGATTCCTAATAGCTTTTCACTAGCTATTGATTTTTAAAATACTTACTTTGGAAATATGGGTTAGAAAGAAGATCCTACAAGTTTTTCTTGTTTTTGGATAGTGTTCTTTAACCATCAGGATGAGACCACTTTATGGGATTCTTGAATTTCTTAATGTTTTGAATGATAAGGGTTCCTTTAACTAGTTTGTTCAAGCCTTGCTATAGAAGGGTACCAACCTATTTCTTTGAACATATTTAGTAATAATTACTAGTAACTTTGTCTTTATTTAATTATTATGACTAGTTGAACAAGTACTTAGTTCCTCTATCAACATTGCTTTTGTTTCAATATTATTTATGAATATAGATTTTACTCATGTAGAAAGAGTTTGACACTTCTTCATTTTTATTAATAGAACCCTTAAACATTAAAAAAAAATATGTGTTGTTCATGTGTTGAGGACCACCAGAGAGCAATAGCTCCCCTGTAATGCACGATGGATATTTATTGTTTAACTACTTGTTTTTATTTTCAATATGATTTTGACTTTATAAAAATATTTATTTCCTCTCCATTTGGGAAGTTTTTTTGTTGATATATATTGTACATTATATGGTAATTTCATATGTAATTTCCAGCAAGATAAATAATTTTTCCGCATGAGTTATTTGTGTTGGGTTGTGTTATATTCTTTCCACGACTAACCTACGTAGTGAACCGGGGGGTTAGAGGGGGGGTAGAGCCCCCCC
>APFE031737606.1:28036-38983 GCA_000404065.3 Pinus taeda | reverse complement strand
AGGGCACGAGGACATTTAACAAGGAGGCACGAGGGAATTCAACGAGGCCACGAGGGAATTTGATCAGTGGGAACAAAGGATTTCGATCAAGGCATAGCAATGGGTGTGAGGGCATACGAGCAGTGGGCATGAGGTAATTCAAGCAAGGAATCATTAGACACCTATCTTCACTATGTCAGTAAGATAAAAATTGGGTTCCTTTGTATTCTATTTTTTTAAAAGGTGACATTTTGTCAACCCTTCATAGAATTAGCTCACAGAGCTTAACCCATGACTATAAGCTCGAAACTCTTACTCATGACTGTAATCTCAAAACCATAGAAGTTTTAACTTGAATTGCATTATGCAGCATTCTCTTGTTTAGCCTCTTTGTATTACTTATGCTATTATGCTTTATTGAGTTTGTAAGTAAATATGGAAGAACCTTTTCTAATAGGAAGAGGAATAAGACCAATTCAGTGATAATTCCCCTATGGCAAGAGTTAAAGCCTTACAAATTGAGTGCTTGTTTCTTTGGTTGAGTGATGGAAGATGAAGAAGGAGGTTTCTTATCTATTAGATTTAGATTTGGAAGATGATCTTGAGGTACTGGCTCACTATTTTATGATAGCGGATATAAGTGGAATTTTCTCCACTTGTGAGTGATAAGTTCTTGAGAAAAGAGAGGGATGATTCCTAATAGCTTTTCACTAGCTATTGATTTTTAAAATACTTACTTTGGAAATATGGGTTAGAAAGAAGATCCTACAAGTTTTTCTTGTTTTTGGATAGTGTTCTTTAACCATCAGGATGAGACCACTTTATGGGATTCTTGAATTTCTTAATGTTTTGAATGATAAGGGTTCCTTTAACTAGTTTGTTCAAGCCTTGCTATAGAAGGGTACCAACCTATTTCTTTGAACATATTTAGTAATAATTACTAGTAACTTTGTCTTTATTTAATTATTATGACTAGTTGAACAAGTACTTAGTTCCTCTATCAACATTGCTTTTGTTTCAATATTATTTATGAATATAGATTTTACTCATGTAGAAAGAGTTTGACACTTCTTCATTTTTATTAATAGAACCCTTAAACATTAAAAAAAAATATGTGTTGTTCATGTGTTGAGGACCACCAGAGAGCAATAGCTCCCCTGTAATGCACGATGGATATTTATTGTTTAACTACTTGTTTTTATTTTCAATATGATTTTGACTTTATAAAAATATTTATTTCCTCTCCATTTGGGAAGTTTTTTTGTTGATATATATTGTACATTATATGGTAATTTCATATGTAATTTCCAGCAAGATAAATAATTTTTCCGCATGAGTTATTTGTGATCCCTACATTATTTGGCAACCAGAATACTCATTTTTCTTTCTTTTCTTTCTTTACAAATGTTACCCAATTAATACAATGTTTTTGTTGTTGCTAGAAATGAATATAGTAAATGCATAATAACCTATTCACACACAATATATGTTGTCTATTTATTGTTCTTTATTAAATCTTCTTTTGTGATTTTATTCCTTAAGATCGATTGATTCTTCACCTTGCCCTGAGGATGGACCACATTAGTTGGTTTGAAACATCGACCAAATCCTAATAATGTGATTAATCCAAAAGACATCTATCTACATTATGGATCACAAAAGTCTTAGATCTACCATGTGATTTATTCATACCAGGATTAAGTTACACATATATAAATAAATAAATATATCTCATACATACTAAAACTACCCATATGTACTCTAGGTGTCTTAGGCAGGGTTTCTAAGGGACCTGCCTCCCCTTCCTATGACTTATTTATTTAATAACCCGAGATTGTTACCTCGTTAAGAGTACGGGTGCTTAACCTTTCCACCCCTCTATGGAAACTAGCTTAGAGTTCTCTCTTGAGCCACATCACCTTTTGTAAGATTTAATTATAATGACTAGAACTCAAAATAAGAACCATATTATGAACACCATACTCTATTACTCTATTGTATCAAGAGTATGTACCTGTGAAAATATACTTTCAAGATTATGTGTAAAAATTTACCTTACACACACTATAGTATGTAGTTTCGTTGATAGAGCTTTACCTATCAAAATTTAGTGTTGTACAATCTAGGAGCCACCAATAGAAAATTCTCTACTTTAAGTCTTAGATATATTCTCATATATTCTACTCTTCTTGTGACAATTATATCTATATCTATATTATATATATTATATTAATATATAATATATATATATATATATATTATATATTATATAATATATTATATATATATTATATTATATATATTATATATATATATATATATATATATATACATATATATATATATATATAGGTTTGAATTAACAGTATACATACGCAATCTCCTTGTGGGAATGTATCAAGAGCTATTACAATCCTCCCATCCATAAGTTGATCTCATCAACCAGCTACCCCCAAGCCCTACTCGTCAACCAAAATGTTGTGTAGAAATGATGGCTTCTCCCCAATCTCCTACGTTGTCATTTCTTGTTGGACATACTAGCTCTCGGTTATCTATTGGCACATAAATCCCCTAGAAAAGTGAGTAACTTGATGAAAATGTAGTCAAAATTTCAATGTAACGTTTAGAAGAATATGTCAAATAATGTCACATGCAAATTATTCTCTTCATTTGGGTTAGTGTTTTCTAGCCTTAGGGGGTCATCCATAGAGTTTCATTTATTTCTTCCATGTATATATGCAAAATAAAAACAAAAATAGCACACAAAAATTCCTTTGGTATACAATCAAGTTGTCAAATTGGGTTACAAAATATATTTTGTAAATAGTTTTGGAGTTCCCTTCAACATTAGCTTTAAATGATGAAAGAAAATTCAGAATAAAAACAATTTAAAATAGTTTTGTTACCAAAGTAAATGCCTATGAACTTCTAAAACATTGCATCTAAATCATCAAAATAGAAATGAAATCTAAGGGCCAGATAACAACATAACTAAGGTTTATTTTGCATAAATCAAAATCCTTTGATTGCGTCAAAGCGATAGCTATAGATATAGTGTAATAATGCATCCTATATAAGAATATAGAACCTAGAAGATAGAGAGAGAGAGTAGGCTATTATTAAAGAATATCTAAGTAAATAAGGAAAAAATAATTCCCTCTCCCAAGTAAATCTACTTCAAGTAACCAACCCTTTACAAAACAATTTAAAAAAATAGGCCAATTAGAATAATTTTATGGGACACGGAGAAAGAAACCCAATATGGGTTTGTAGTTGTTACAAACTTCAAATCCAGAAAGCCAAAAAAATTCAATTATAAACTTGCATCAGTCATTTTTTGATTGACCAACTCGGGATGATAAAATAATGCCCATAATCAAATCATATAGGGCAAGCACCTCTGTAAAAATGAGTATGAGGATCATGCCCACAAAAGCTTAAGCTACTAGACATTTGCTTTCTAACCAAAAGTAAAAGTAGCTATAAGTAAGAGAACATATAATAGATTTAATTTTAATATGATTGTCATTTATCCTCACCTATTCTATCTCAGTATTAGGTACACATGCACAAGCGAAATGAGAATTTCTTTCTAGAATCACATAGACATTCAAATTGTAGCAATAAAAAACAATAATTCTAATGAAAATCTGGATAGAATTTGATCATGTTTTATGTGTTATTAGTTTTAAAGATAGCAAATTTTAAACACACTCAATAAATCTCTCTCCTTATTAGGAGATAAAGCATTGAGAGTTTGAATAATCATGATGCCTTCCCAAGACCAATCTAGCCACCAAAAAATCTAGACAAAGACTTCCTAATACCAAGCCAGCCACCAAACAAGCCAGGCAAAGACTTCCCAAGACCAAGCCAACCACAAAACAATATTCCTTGAACAAAAACAAGATCTCCAATGATTCAACAAGGTTGACCTTACCAAGAATGTAACTTCTCTAAATTTCGGCTTCATTAATTAGGTCTGCAACTTTGGCTTCCAAAAATTCAAAACTGCAGTAACACAAGAATCATAGAAACTCGCACGAGTGGGACAATAATAGTAGGATATCAGACTTCTTTATTTTGTTTAGATTCTTCTTTTCTTCGCTAGGGTGATTTATTTTCTTCTATCCTCCTTGTACTACTTTTATATCGCGGATCAAATGCCAAGATTTGTGTCACTAGAGGAGGTTGAAGCCTTATTTATAGTCTTCACAAGGGATAGAGTGGGCCTCTCTAGTCCGACTTTATCATGGATGGATGACTTGGTCATGGGGTCTTTCTAGACTTTTCTAAACATCAACATAATATTTTCCTCTTAATACAAGAGCCTAATAGATTCTATTACATCATGACATGAACTTTGACTCAAGACAAAAACCGTATAGCACTCAATGGGTGCTTAGACCTGGGAACCAAAAACTTTGAGCATGAAACCCATGCATTAATAAATAAATTTTCCTTTTCTTTTGATAAGTACATAAGAGATACATCATGTCATGATCCAAATACAATCATGAAGACCAATGCTAGTTACAACTTTCAATAGGAACTTCGCATGTTACAAACCTTCAATGTCTTCTACGGCAAATTGCTCCTCAACTAAACTCATCTCTCCTTCTTTTGTACTTAACATTTATTCTTATCTATGGAATTGATCTGAAATGAAGTGCATGTGTGATGTCTCTTAAAGGAGGTCGAATGTCTACTTTATATAGCCTTTCAAGGTCTCTTTAAGCCCAATGCGAGGCCAACTTCAACTAGCTAGTTGAATTGTCCTTGGGAGCACTATAAACATTTTACCAAAATACAAAATGATATTTTTCTTCAATACAAGTGCCCAAATGGGTCTTTACATAATGAAAATGACCTTTTGCCTCAAGACAATCCTATAGGAATTCAATGGATGCCTGGAATATTGACCAAATACTCAAGCATGAAGCCCATGCCTTATAACATTTTATTTTTACAATTTTCTTTATTCTTTTAATCAATATATAATAATTATATCATGACATGAGACAAATGACAATTATGAATACTGAAACTAGTTTCAATTCCCAATAGACATGAGCATGTTGATTCAAATAAGCCATAGGATCAACACCAATTATGTTTCCATTTTGAGTTTCTCGCTCAATTTGGGACAAAGTTTCATTTGGTACATGATGACAACAAGAGAACTATGATTCATGATATGCGTTGCATGATGAGATTTTCTAGGCCTCCAAGTGCAGTGAAAAAATATCTCCAAGGGCAGAAAAATAATATCTCTTCAAGATGATGCCTCTTCTAGCCTTTTGTGCTCACCAAGGCAACTTACATTACCTCCTACAGCTTTGGACCTGAGGAAACCCTAGAAACCCTAGGGTATTCACACATGTGAACATTAGAAGACAAATTACAAACTTTTGAAATCTTGATGTGTCTCTCATTATAGGTCAAATATCCATCTTTATATATCCTTTCCAAGAGGCTCCATTAGCCCTTTCTAGGTTGACTTTTCCTTGGCTAGCTGACTTGGTCTTGGGAGCCTTCTAGACATTTCTAATTTCAAAATACATTTTCTTTCCTTGATACAAATTACCGAAAGGACATTTTACAATATGGCAAGGAATCTTGACTCATTAAAAACCTAGTACCATTCAATGGATGCTTGACCTAATGATAAAGTGACTTGAACATGAAACCCATGATTTACAAAATTCATTTTCTTTCTTCTTTTGATAGATACATAAGAATTATATCATGACATGAGCCAAATGACAGTTATGAAGACCAAAACTAGTTACATTCTTCAACATATCAAAGTATGTGGGTAATTTTTTGTAATGGAAGATTAAATGATATCAGATTATGTTGAGTTCTCAAGTTATCAAGTGAGTTCATTGGTTAGGATGAATAGGTTCTCAATTTCTCAAGTTTTTAAATAGTACTTGAATATTTTAAACACAAACAACTTCCTTGTAACTCACTTTTACTATTATAATGTTCTTGTGGTTTTGTCAAGACGTTTCTCAACATCTATTATGACACTCGCTAATAGTTTCTTTCATTTGATGGAGTGTTATATGGCTTTCAACCAAACATGTATTTGTCATATCTATCTTCGTCGAGTGACAAAATTTTAGGTAGGATAGAAGAAATTGACCAAACATTTGCTACATCGTCTAGCAGGTGAAGATCAACTAGATGTGAAAATAATAGAAGAAAATTCCATAGATGCATGGAAAAATTTCTCACTAAAGGGGGGTCATGTTCTTATGATAATGAGAGCATAGATTACATTGAGTTTCTCTTAAGGTACAAACATCTAGTGAAACAATGGGAACCCAAGGATCTTCCTAAAATAAACACTGATTTTTCTGTCAATGAAAGGATATACCACATTTCCCCATCATCATTATATGGTTTGGGGCTATTTTCCATGGATGGCATAAAGGTATGTTGCAGAGGATTAACTTAATTGATGGAGTATGTCAAACCCTATTATAAATACAATGATTGGGCATGGCTAGTCCAATATACCAAAATTATGCGAAGATATGGAGTGGACACAAATTATATACAATGAAAATATTGATGAAAATAAAGGTGCAACTATGTATATTGATGGAAGGCCAAAAGCGACAGGGAATTTTGTAGGGTTTATAAATAGTACATGGTCCATCACCAAAAATTGGCAATCCAATTGCATATTCGAGGACGTGAAGGAAACTATGTATTCGTATGTGCCATTAAATCAATAACTGCAAGGGAAGAGTTTCTCATTGATTATCATTTGAATAGAATAAATACAAACATTGCTATTATGGGGGCGGTATGTATTCAATTTTACCAAACTTGTAGGCAATGTGTATTGTATGTTCTGAGTTTCATTTACTACAATATATTCTTAGACATCTTGTAAGTTGAGGAAACATTTTAATACATCATGGTTAAAATATTGTGTCAAGTTAATCAAGATCAAAGGGCACCAACATCACAGCAGATAAACATCAATGTAGTTGTACGTAAAATAATATAACCACGAGATATATCTATACATTCATCCTTTTCAAAGTATTGTTTATATACAATATGGAATAATATATTGATCCTATCATAATGACTCTTGCAAGAAGCTTCCAAGATGATGCTTTTTTTATAAATTTAGACATATGTCAATATTGGTTTTATTATAATTACAATGATTAATTGTGGATGAATTGCAAATTACACTTATTTGATAAACAGGGTGATAAGGGGAAGGCACTAGTTGTATAGAAATACATAGATGCTCGTGAGGAAGAGGTTATTGATGAAGCATTTTTTATGTTCATCAATCCAATCAAAACAATAAAGAAGCTTAAAATAAAAGAAAACAAGAAACTTAATTCTTTAGTTCTGATTGAGCCTCATACAAATGAGATAAAAGGTGAAATAAAAATCTTTCCTAACCTTGCTACAACAAGTTCAACGATATGGGGTGAGCAAGTCATTTCATTATCCCATTTATTTGTTTATGAATTATTTATCTCATCCTTTTTAAAAACACTCTTTATTTTACAGGAGTTTTTGGCAAAATATTATCCTCATGCTACGATTATGGTGGTTGGCATTGGTAGCAGTGTTGATTCTCCACCTGTGAGTGAGTTATCGATCAGTGATACAGCTACACCCACTCAACCACCCACAGCAGGATGTGCACCCCCTGAACAACATATGCCAGGATCTACACATGATGTTGTGGATGGAAAGCATGATCCGCTTGCACAACTTGAAGCGAGGTTTCCTAGATCTTCCCATGTTACTATCACGGGATCACTACCTATCACATTTTTAGTAGATGATGATAATTTCCCCATGAAAATAGAGAAACTTCCAGGTATTTAAGAAGTTTTTTAAATATTAAGTACAACCTAAATCAAACTAGTGTATAGTTTGTGATTATTTTAAACTAATGATAATATTGTTTTGCTGGAAATGATGTATTTTATAAGCATTTGTATCGCATAACATTAGAAATATTTGGGCCAAAAATTCGCACTAACTAGAAATCCACAAGTTCCATATTAAAATATTAACCTATTAACAGGATGGTTTGCATGTTCGATGAGGGAACCTTCAACAAATTTGGAGTTACCTCAAAGGTATACCTACATTTTAAATATTTGCAAGACTAGTATAGGTCTCAATTGGAAAGGACCAGGTCGCATGAGCGCCCTCCATCGATTCCAGAGATGGAGTGGAGAGTGCTCGTGGAAGATTCACATGAGAAGGAACTTTGAAAAGTAGGGAAGACTACACCCCAACCAGGAAGGTATGAGGCACTTTTAATAATGTAATTATAATGATTTATCATCATTACATAATATAATTAAGTTTTTCAATGTTTTAAATATAGGATCCCAGATACTTCCAAAGCCACAATGGCTAGAATAGCCAAACATGGGAAGCATCATCTTCGCCCAGGTGGTTACTCGAAACTGGTCAAAAAAAATTGTAAGTATATAAAAAAATAATTTGCATCCAAATTATAACTTGTTAACAATTTTAATTTAATATCACAGAAGAAGAAAAAAATCATGTTCTAATGCAAAACTGTAGGGGGCACAATTCAAAGAGGCTCCCACGGGGGAAGACCTAAAGTTTCTTTCAAGTATGACTATCAAGTCGTGGTTGAACAGAGTACAAGCTTGGCGTCTTCACAGTCTTACACCACCCAACCTAACACTCAAGAAAATAAAAGCAACAAATATCATTTAGAAATCATTATTTGTACAATCTATTTGTTATTATTTTTCACCATAATGTAATGTGCTTGATTGTAAAAAGCAGGCAAGCAATGTAGATACAACACATGAGACCACAGATGATAGAGTGCCTGATCTTGAGACTGATGTTGAGCTCGGTACTAGAGGTATTTCACGTGTTATAAAAAAAGTATAGTGTGGAATAAAATTAAAAATATTTAAATGCAAATGGTTTATTAACTATAAGTTTTCTTGTTTCTACGCTAGAGAATGTACATGATGTGGCCAGAGAAGAGGAGGAACATATGGCCATATCTGAAAGTATTTTTTTTCCCTCCACTACTGAAGTATGTAAAGAATAGTCTACTACTCTTTTTATTAAAAAAAATTGTAATAATAATAATAACTATAAATATGAATTTAACATTTATTTCTTCTTGCAATTGATGCTCGGCCCCACTTGCAGCAGCATAGTCGTAGGACTAGGTCAGCTACAAGACATATTACAATAGATACCACAACAACTGAAGGAGGCCAAGATCAAGACATCCTTGATAACTACATATTAAAAAAGAGAAAGAAACTTGACAAAATATGACTGCACTTGTTTATTTGGAGCCCTTTTTCTTTAGTACCACATTTTTTACTGAGAGGTTGAATGCCTCATTGTTAGAAAATTATATATTACAGAGTAATGTAACACATAAAATATTGCAGAAATAAAAATAAAAAAAAACGCATAAAACAAGAGAGACACAGATATACATAGTTCACCCAGTTTGGGCTACGTCCACGGAGAAACAACCAGTCCTTCTTTTTATATTATCCAGCAAACTGAAGAGATACAACCTACAGCAATATGCTATAATTCCCTCTTCGCTCTCAATCTCCTCTCTCTTCCTCACTCAAAATACAAATCTACATAGACGCAATACAACTCCCTCATATATAGCGAGGGGTTGCCTTCTAGGGGAAACACCCTAAATTAAACATAACTTATACCATCATATCTCCGCCTAATGAAAGGCCCAGATTGACTACGAAATTACGACATTTTATAAGGCAATTTTACATCTATTCTTAGCTTCAGGGGAAATCCCCCTGCCAGGGGGGGCTCCCAATAGGTCATAGCCAACCCCCCCCCAACCCCCCTTAGCAACGAATATTTTACGGGCGGAGTTGCCACCCCATTTCGAACTGGGGTCCAATGCAGCGATACCTTTGAATACAGAAGATGATCAGGCTCCACACCCAACAATCTCCCACTTGGAGACTGATTATAGCAACTCCACTACTGCTTCATTTGCTGGACAATGACTCCACTTTGGACCTGGTTGTTTCTCATCTTCTTCATCATACTTGAAGACCAATTGAAACTGAGCAGATTCTCAGTTTCTCCCTGGTTTAACATATCTACAGGATTCTGGCTAGTGTGTATCTTTTCCAGCTTCAACTGTCCATCTTCCAACGCTAACCGTATGAAATGGTACTTGAGTTGTATATTCTTAGCCTTAGAATGAAATGCAAAGTTCTTTGCAAGATGTATGGAACTTTGGCTGTCACTGTATAATCTGCCCAACTCCTGCTTCTTACCCAATTCATCCAGAAACATTTGTAACCAAATCATTTCTTTACTAGCCTCTGTAGCAGCGACATACTCTGCTTCTATTGTTGAGAGTGCAACAACACTTTACAGTTTTGAGACCCAACTGACAGTTGTTCCACCTACAGTAAACACATACCCTGTTGTGCTCCTATTATCTCTATCACTCGCCATATCTGCATCAACATATCTCTGTAGAGAAATGTTTGAACCACCAAAGCATAATGCTTGATTTGTGGTACCTCTCAAATACCTGAGAATCCACTTCACCGCCATCCAATATTCTTTTCCTAGATTGTTCATGTACCTACTTGCAACTCCCACTGCATGTGCAATATCAGGCCTTGTGTAGACCATGCATACATTAAGCTTCCAACTACTGATTCATATGGAACTTTAGACATGTGAGCCATTTCTTCCTGAGTCTTGGGACACTCCTCCTTACTTAATTTGATATGGTTAGCCAAAGGTATACTAACTGGTTTTGCCTTCTGCATATTAAACATTTTCAACACCTTTTCTATGTACTCACTTTGAGATAATGTTAAATTTTGATTCTTCTTGTCTCTAGTTATTCTCATACCAAGGATTTGTTTTGCAGCACCCAAATCCTTCATTGCAAATGAGTTT
>APFE031737606.1:10997-25471 GCA_000404065.3 Pinus taeda | reverse complement strand
AGGTTTTATCTGTGAAAGTAGTTACACAACCTTCACCTCCCAACTACCCTGTTGAAATCAGATTTTTCTTCAGATCTGGAACATGCCTTACCTCCTTCAATAGCCACTGATTTCCATTTTTCTGTTTTATGAAAACTATACCCATTCCAATGATTTTACAGGGTTTATCATCACCCAATCGAACCTGCCCAAAATATCCTTGAACATAATCATAAAAATGTTTCCTATCAGGTGTGGCATGGAATGAGACCCCTGAATCTACCACCCAGGCATCAATAATATTTTCTAATGAAAGAATCAAAGCATCTTGCAACACATCAATTGTTACATTCCCTTCATGATTAGTTTCTTGTTGTGCATCTCCTTCTTTTCCCTTTTGAGACTTGCAGTCTTTCATCAGGTGTCCTTTCTTCCCACATTTCCAGCACACTATCCCAAATCTAGACTTAGATCTGCCTTTTCTTGACTTACTGACTTACTACGATATCCAGGGCTCTTTCCTCTTTCCATTTTTCTTCCCCTAGTCTCTGCAGTCAAAGCATTCCCTGATGTCTCACCGGAGCTTTTCCGTCACATTTCCTCGCTAAGGATTGCACCGACAACCTCATCAAACTTTAAAGTACTAGATCCAAAGATAGAATTACTAATGGCCATAACTAAACCATTCCAACTTTCTGGAAATTAGCACAGACATAACAAAGCCCTAACTTCATCATCAAAAGTTACCCCTACAGAACTTAACTGACTGGTAACTGTATTAAACTCATTTAAATGATCAGCAACAGATCCACCTTCTAACATCTTCATATTTAATAAACACTTCATAAGAAATACCTTATTTGAGGCCGAGGGTTTTTCATATAGTTTGGCCAATGTCAACATTAAACCCTCTGTTGTCGTTTCCTTTGAAATATTAAAGGTTGTCGATGCTGCTAGGCATAACCGTATTGTTCCAAGTGCTTTTCTATCAAGAATATCCCATTCTATGTCTGTCATACTCGTCAGCTTCTTTGTCTTTCCGCTCAATGTTGGTACAGATCTCTCTGATACGGATAATCTTCCATCTGCATCTTCCACAGCTGGTAGTTTTGGCTGTTGAAATTTTCAACCCTAAACCTACCATCTTTCGCCATTGCTCCCACTCGAACCAGGAACCCTTCTCTCCTGTGAGTCTATCAGCCAAACAAACCTTCAGCTCTGATACTTGTTGTTAGAAAATTATATATTACAGAGAAATGGAACACATAAAATATTGTAGAAATAAAAATACAGAAAACGCATAAAACAAGAGAGACACAGATATACGTGTTTCACCCAGTTTGGGCTACGTCCACGGAGAAACAGCTAGTCCTTCTTTTTATATTATCCAGCAAACTGAAGAGATACAACCTACAGCAGATTTGCTGTAACTCCCTCTTCGCTCTCAATCTCCTCTCTCTTCCTCACTCAGAATACAGATCTACATAGACGCAATACAATTCCCTCATATATAGCGATGGGTTGCCTTCTAAGGCAAAGAACCCTAAATTAAACATAACTTCTACTGTCAGATCTCTGCCTAATGAATGGCCTATATTGACTACAAAATTACAACATTTTACAAGGCAATTTTACATCTATTCTTAGCTTCAGGGGCACTACCCCCGATCCCCCCGCCAGGGGGGGGACTCCCAAAAGGTCGCAGTCGCCCCCCCCCCTAGACCCCCCCTACAACAAATATTTTACAGGCGACGTTACTACCCCATTTCAAACTGGGGTCCAATGCGGCGATACCTTTGAATACAGAAGATGATCAGGCTCCACACCCAATACTCATAGCATGTGCACATGTAACTTTAGACTATCTTAATAAAAAGTCGTAATTTTTCCATTGCAAAAAATTAGAACGATTTTGTTTCATATTATGTAAATATATTTTTCTTAATAAATATTATTGAGATAAAATATTTTTTGGATGTACAAATGAATGAATGAATAATGGCACCCTTGAAGGCATCATATATTTGTGATCTTTCTTCATCCAACTCTAGCTTGAGGTTATGATTAGATTACAATGCAAGCAATTGTTTATAGAGGCTCAACCAAAACCCATGTAAACAGAATATGGGGAAAAATCTAGAAGATTCATTTCAATATGTTTTCTCATATAAACTATGTAGATTTTAAACATCTTGGTATACAAGTCACTTTGAAATGTGTACAACCCTTATGACTACTAGACAAACCAAGGAATCTTTCATATGTTATAACACTAGTTCCCATAAGCTTTATCATTAGAACTACCACATTGAACTTGTATCTAACATACCAAAATTTGTTAAACCAGCCACCCATATTAGTCTAGGGGATGAGATGCTTATAAACATTTTCCTAGTGAAGGATTTGAGTAACTCCAAATATGATTTTGTGTACTAATGGATGATTATAGTGCAATATACATGACCATTAGGATTTTCCATCCATAATATTGTGTTACAATACTTCTAACATTCTTGTTAATAAAAGATTTGATGCCTTCCTTTCCTTGATTAATACCTTTATTTTCTTCTCCCTAAACTAGTCGCTTCAATCAACCTTCGAAATGAATAGTTAAGGGTTTAATCCTCTAAGTTTCAATGATTAAATTGTTCATCATCATAATCATGGAAGACTAAGTTTTTCTCTAAGCATGGACCATGGCGATCTAGGGTTTTACCCAATCTCTACGACGGTGTTCTGCTCTGAGTACGGCACCCCTGTTCCACCGACCCTACAACTCCTGATAGCCATACAAGCAAGCTAATCGTTCAACCCCAATGGCAACCCCGATGGGGGAGGACTCGGGGCCTCCCCCCATGGTGAACCCTGCGCTTCTGAACAAGAACAGATATAACAATGCCTCTGCTTCACAGACGCAAACAGATCAGTATACACATGATCTGCATAACGAACCACAGGGTACAGATGATATACCCCCGGACAGGCAGCAAAACGCAATAGGCAATGATGAGATGCCCAAAATAACCTCTGCGACCTACAAACATGTAGCTGCAGAATGACCAAAAATAGAGTTTCCCAGTCAAAGAATCAACACCCAAATCCAATACATGAAAGATCATGCCCTAATTGGGAAATTTATTGGGTTTTGGCCAACAGAGAAAGCCTTATAGGGCCAGATAGCAGCCAAATGGAAACCAAAAGGACACATCAATCTGACACTAGGACCAAAGAGGTTCTTTACAACGATATTCAACTGCATCAAAGATCGCAACAGGGTCTTAGACAATAGCCCTTATTTCTTCAACAATGTTGGGCTTTATCTACGTGATTGGATCAAACGATTCAATCCAGACAAAGAAGATCTGAGCTCAGCACCAGTTTGGATCTGGCTATATTCCTTGCTGCTGGAATATTGGGATGAGGAGTCCTTAAAAGACATTGGAAATGGCTTGGGAGAGTTTATAAAAGTTGCAGAAGAAACAAAACATAGAATATACACTTCCTATTCCCGCATGTATGTCTACATGCACTTGAACAAAGCTCTTCCAAACTCGGTAAGTTTACTTCATGACGAATTTGAATGAATTCAGACATTAGATTATGAGCATGTTCCATTTATATGTAGAAAATGTCATGCTCATGGACACCTATTCCGGGACTGCCCACTTAATGCCAAACCCTCCTCCAATACCACCTCTGGGCAACCTAATCAAGATGGATATACTAAAGTGAACAGAAGGAAAAGGAATCACAAAAAGCCTACTTCTCAACCCAAAAATCCCCCTGCCAGCAATCCTACTTCCTCCACCAGCAATAGCTTTGATATTTTAGCTCAGCCTAACATAGTGGTCTCTGAGCCCCCCATGCACTCTCAAGTGATTCCCGATCATCCCTCTGCTTACCCCCGTTCGGATTTGTCTCCTGACCATGTCCCCGAGCAAACCCAAGTTCTCCCCTTTACCGTTTCCAATAAAGATTCAGCCTGGAAACCTAATGGTATGGACATCAATACCCTTCTGATTGATCCCAAGCATGCAGCGAACAACATGGTTGAGAGAAGTGAACTCAAGCAGATGGATGAAGAGCCTGAAATCATTGACCTAGGAGACTTGGACATTTTTAGCCTTGAGCAAGCATGCAAGCAAAACAATTTAATAAGATCCCAGCAAGATAGCTAGAAAGTCTAGAGGTCATCCTATCCAGAGCACATCAACAACGATCTCTAGGAATTCAATCTAGAAGTCAGTGGGATGGAAAAAACTTGTTCAAGGACACCAAGAAATGAGGGAGAAAGACAGATCTACAACGAACCATCCTCGTCGGGGAAATGTTGGTAGAATCTGGAAGATATTCTAAACTCACAAAGTACTACAGGCCACTCCCCAACCCTAACCCATGAAGCTCACATCATGAAATTTAAGAGGGCTAAATGGCCCTAGGAAATACAAAATGATAAAAAACTTGATACAGAAGGAGAAACCTCATATCTTCTTTATGCAAGAAACAAAATGTAACAGTACTTTTCTCAACACCATTCTTTCAAAAGCATGGCCTGGTAGTCACACAATGACGGTGGATGCTATAGGAGCCTCGGGAGGATTAGCCATAGCATGGAACACACAGGCCATTGTGCTCACGGACTTCCATGTGAACTATCACTTCATTCAAGCTAACGTCCACATCATAGGGACCAATGTGCACGGTCACCTTACCAATGTTTATTTCCCTCAAGCTGCTGCAGAAAAAACCACAACTATGGATATGCTCACGCTGCTCAATGCCAATCGGACACATCCACTCTGGATTACGGGGGGCGACTTCAATATGATCACTAAATTAGAGGAAAAAGTAGGAGGCCAAATCAGACTGGACAATGAAAGTGAGTACTTCAAGGAGTTCATTCAAAGCAATTGGCTAATCGATCTGCCCTTCAACAACGAGATCTACACCTAGAATAACAAAAGATCTGGGCCTCATCAGATTTCCTCAAGGCTAGATAGATTTTTGATCTCAGATAATGCTATCCACCTAGGAGGTGACCTCTCAGCCTCTATTCTACCTCTTGCGGGTTCGGACCATTGGCCCATCTTGCTTCAGTGGCAAAGACCAGGAAACTCCACTAGAAGACCCTTCTGCTTTGAATTTTTCTGGTTGACCCATCCAAATTTCGAAGATCTAGTTCAGCATGCATGGAAAAGTTTTCTTCCCCCTGCAGGCTCCAAAATGTTTCAATTCCACCAAAAGCTCAGGTTCTTAAGGGTGCAAATCAAACAGTGGAACCACGCCACCTTTGGAAACATTTTTCAAGCTCATAGAGCCCTTGATCAGGAAATGGATGTTGAAAAGTGTGCAACAAGAAATGCTTGTTGAGAATGCAACAAGATGATGGAGCTTAGTGGAAAGGAGTCGCCTTCACTAAGTGGGCCCGCAGGCAAATTATGGCGTAAAGTCTATTTTTGGATCACAGCAGGAGTGATCAGAGTCTATTTTTAGACTGGCTGTCAAAAATAGAAAAGTCAAATAGTATTGTCTCATAATAATATTTAGACTATAAACTTTATCTTATCCTCTTGGAGCACTTCAGTTTGAGCTACAAATGTGGCACATGCAGCTGTCAGAAGGAAATTCTCTTTCTTTATGAGTCAGTTGAGCTATTGCATGCAGGACATCAGTTAGAACTCATGTGGTTGAGTTATGTGGAGTTGGATGAGCAGTTAATGGAGTTGTGTTCAATTTGACTTAGTTGAACTAGTTGTATTTACTCTAACTGATCAATAGACTAAGTGATGAGTTGTGTGAATTAGTTATTAATTAATTAACTAATTATTAACTCATAATGCAACTGAAGAATACATCAATTAACTCAGTGCATGTACAGTTCAGTGGAGACAGGTGTTAGAGGTTGAGATTGCTATCAGTTGTGACTATAGTTGTGCATGAGACTTTGCACAAGCAATGTATTGAGTATGCCCATGAGAATGCCCAGTAGAATAGCCTGTGCTCACGTGATTTCTAGTGTGAGTGATTATTCCAAGGTAAATAGAACTTGGAACGAGTTTGTATTAATTCATTTCTTGCAGGTATTGTGCAGTGGAGGCAGGCAAGCAGCGGAGGAGATTTGGAGATCAGATCAAAGTTGTATTGTGTGTAACAAGTGGAGATAGTACTAAGTACTTGTGAGGAGTATTGTACTATGTTTGTTACATGTTCTCAATCATTAATATACAGATAGTGTGGGGTTTTCAGCTGTAAGCTTTCCCCGGGTTACATGCTGTGTTAATGTTTGCATGCGATTGATGTTTCATTGTTGTTAATGCTGCTAAATTGATGCTCAACGTAGAGGAGGTTATGTATTATGCATGTATTCCGCAATAGTGTATAATCGGGATAATCTCTGTGAATAAGTGTCATATTATTCAAAATTTCTACAATGGAGAAACTCTAGTAAACCATCATAAAAGAAGGAAGGACTGAAGCCCTCAACGAATAGGAAACGAATCTACAGACTCAAATCACAGAAAGAGAAAAACAAGAGGAAATACTCTAGAAACAGAAATCACAAATAAAATGGTTAAAGGAAGGCGAGAGGAATACTAAATTCTTCCATCGTACTGCCATCCAAAGGCGAATGCATAACAACATCGCCCAAATTCACAACCAGCAGGGAGACCGATTAGAAGATCATGGGGACATTGAAAAAGAACTCCTCAAGCACTTCAAATCAGTCCATCAAGAACCTAACATTAACAGACAGCCAGCAATTGACAAGATTCTCCCTCATATCCCAAAGGTGATCACAGATGAACATAATCAATTGCTACTACATCTGATAACCTTCCAGGAGGTGTAATCAGCTATGAAACAGCTTCAGGAAGGAAAAGATCCTGGTCCGACGGCTTTACCTCCAAATTCTTTCATAGATTCTAGGATATTATCAAAGAGGAGGTCTGGAAAGTAGTCAAAGAGTCTAGAACACTTCATTGGGTGCTACCCTCTATGAATGCAACTTTTATCACTCTCATCCCCAAGGAGGAACACTCTAATACTCCGGACAAATTTAGGCCTATAGCCCTTTGCAATGTCATTTACAAAATCATATCTAAAGTTATAGCTTCCCGTTTGAAGTTGTTGCTTCCCCTGCTCATCTCACCAGAGTAATCGGGCTATGTCAAAGGAAGGAAAATCATAGATGGTATCATCCTCACCCATGAGATCATCCACTCTCTCAAGCACCACAAGAAAGTAGGTATGCTCCTAAAAATCAACCTCTCAAAAGCTTTTGATAATTTGAGTTGGGTGTACATTAATCGATGTTATCAGCCTTTGGTTTCTCACTTGTTTGGGTACGATGGATCATGAGCTTAATCTCCTCTTCTTTCTTTTCGATTCTAGTTAACGGAATTCCTTCTACCTCCTTTCAACCCTCAAGAGGCATCCGCCAAGGGGATCCCCTCTCTCCTTTCCTCTTCATTCTAATGGCTGAAGGGCTGGGTAGGACCATCAAACATGCCCTCCAGGAGCATCAGCTTAGAGGTATATCCCTTCATAATTCCATTGCCATTACCCACCAGCAATTCGTGGACGATAACATGTTATTTGGGCATCCCTCGATCCAAGAAGCCCAGAAATTCAAATCCCTCCTTGATGATTTCTCAGCAGCCTCTAGTGCCAGCATCAACACTGTTAAATCCCAGATCTTCTTTTTTCGTACTCCTACCTTAACTCAAACCTCCATAGCCTGCATTCTGGGATTCTCCGTCGTCTCTCTCCCCTCCAAGTATCTTGGTGCTCCCTTAACTGATTCTACCCTTAGGTACTCCTCTTGGCATCAACTCCTCGATAAGCTTGAAGCCCGTCTCGCTTCTTGGACCTTTAGAGCCCTAAATATGGCAAGCCAACTAATCCTTATTAAAGTTGTTACCTACCAAAACATCACATGTTTCTATCCAAGATCTTAGCATTACAAGCCATTTCGATTAAATGACAAGTAAGGAGATCAAATGTGGTTTCTCTAGTTTTCTTTCGGACTTGGTCGTCATACAGATTTCATCCTGTATCTTACGATAGGAAAGAGGTATAAAATCTTCATATACTAGGCGTTCACTATGAGTCATTGCGCTTTTCGAAATTGTATCCTTCCCTGATTAAGCTACTAAAACGTTTTTTAAAGATTGTTCTCCCTTACCGTAGTCGCACATCGCCAGATTTTGTCCCTTATTTACACATTCCCTTGACGTTTTTTGGTTTTTTGATGCGTACAAGTATTGGTATTAGAACGTTGATATATAACTGACTCTGCAATCTATGCCTCTTTATCTCTTCTCTGTTTTAGCAGCGCCTAAATGGGTTCTCAAAAAAATTAAATATCCTCAAAGGAACTTTCTATGGGGATCAATGGGACATAATCGCAAATGGGCTTTGGTCAAATGGGCGAAAGTCTTCCTCCCAAAAAACCTTAGGGGAATAGGTCTTCAGGACCCTCAACATAGTAACGCAGTTATGGGAGCAAGAATCTGGTGGAAGTGGCTTACTGCTCCGCACACGCCCTGGTCGATCCTATGGAGAGCCAAGTACACCAACCATAGATAGGCTGAAGACTTAATCAGACTCATAGATACAGGTAAGGGCTCCCTAATCTGGAATGCGGCTAGATTGCACAAAAATATGATCCATTAGCACAGCTTTTGGGAAATAAGAAATGGCAACAATGCTCGCTTTTGGATGGATTCATGGCAGCAAAGACCCAGATTCAACAACTTAATCTCACTTCCACAAATAGAGGACAAGGAAGCTCATCCTTGGGAAACGGTCAACTAGTACTGGACTCCCACCCTTGATCAAGGATATAGACACTGGCGCAAAGCAAAACACATCATTAGGTGGGGTACAAAGATAATGTATAAGGAGTTGGACACAGAGCTAACCAATAGGCGAATCAGAGTCTCTGAAGAAAGGACATCCTTGGTTGGGGATACAAACCACGTGGAACCTTTACCACAAAAGAGGCCTACAACCTTATGATCAATACTCAGACTAACAAGGACCCTCTCTGGGACAAAGGATGGTCTCCTAAAATCTGGCCCAAGATCTCTACTTTTCTATGGCTACTCTGTCATAAAAGAATTCTCACTTGGGACAACTTAAGGAAAAAAAATTATCATGGCCCCTCAAGATGCCCCAACTGTAAGATACAGGAGGAAAATATACAGCATCTAATGGACTCCTATTATTTGCGAAACAAACTTTGGGAAAAAACCATTTTCAAATGTCAGAAAGATGGCAGAGTTAAAGAAGACATCACCAAAACCATTCGTCACTGGGCTAAAAACCCGTACAAAAGTCCCCTACTTAACTCCTTATGGTGAATCGTTCCAGGCCTCCTCCTCTGGACAATCTGGAAGGAAAGGAATCGGTGTATCTTTAGGAATAAATCCACCTCCATAGAAATCATATGGAGCAATCTGTGCAGCAACCTTCAGGAAACTCTAGCACTCCAAACTTGGAGCGATAATGATTTTCCCACCGATCCGCAAGAACAGACTATATGGATGAATTGGAATCTCAAGCTTATCTAGACTCAAGAGCAGCCCAACAAATCCTTCCCTACCCACCACCCTTCCAGCAAATGGTACCCTCCGCCTCCAGGATTCACCTAGCTAAACTTTGATGGTGCTTCTAAAGGCAATCCGGGTCAGGCCAGACATGGAGGAATCTTCAAGGATCACTATGGAAAACCTGTGCTTCTTTACCTAGGCACATCAGGATGGGACACAAACAACTCGGCTGAACTGGAGGGATTGTGGCAAGGTCTCAAGCTCGCTCAGCAGCATGGATACTTTCCCTTAATAATCGAAGGAGATTCACAAATCCTCATCAACATGGCCCATCAACTTGCTCAGGAAACTCCAGTAAACAAGTTGTCTTGTAGCTAGAGACTTGCAGCTCGTTTGTAACTCATTGAGCATTGGCTTGCAACCAATAGAGCAATGACCTTCAAACACATTAAGGGAAACGACAACAAAGTGGTTGAAATCTTAGCAAATTTAGGGGTGACAAGTAATCGAACTCTATACACAGGCTCGATCGAAATTATAAAAGATGCCACACACCAACAGGAATACACCACACTGGTGCAAATGGATGCAACATCCCCAGATGTGGGTGGTAGATGAGCATTTAAGTCAAACAAGCAAGTGGCTGAACCACATGGTAACCTGTGCTTTCCCTTGTGGGAATTTAACGTAGGGCATTGTCCCTCGACTGGTGCCATCTTCTCGTTGTGAGGATCGAGACATCCCCTGCAATTATAGTAACATGGAGCTAAACCCTCTGCAATTATCCATTAGGCCTCTGAGTTGCTCTTTCCACCCTGTAGCAGCAAAGCCTAGCCTTCACACCGCTACGAGTAGATGTTGCAGACTCCTCTACTGCATTGACCTGGGAAATGGTCTACACTTCTCTCAGTCCCTTCATTTCACCCTGCAAATTGAGGTCTTGGCCCCTGTCTCTGGCCCGGACTTGACTCCACCTGTTCATCACAATTTTCCCTCCGTTGTTCTTACCCCGCTCCCTGCCCCTTTGGCTCATCTCTCGTTGCAGCTTCCAACTCAGAGAATCATGCGGAAACTCCATCGCATTTGATGTAGGCGAGGTGGTAGTGGTGGTAGTGCCATCTACCCCCCGTCTTCGCCTCCATCTGTTTCGACTTCCCCTTCAGCCTCCCTGCCCCCAGCCCTTCCTCTTCCCGCTTCCACGGGAGATATCCGGATACTCGCAATGGCCGAGGTCAAGCTAGCTCCCATGAGGCTCGGCACGCTGGTGGAACCACCCAACACACGGATTTCTCTGCTACATCCCAGTAGGCTCAATTCTAGTTTCTCTACTCCATGGACTGACCGGTAATCATCGCTACAATCACGGTGGACTTTAGGGAAGTCACTGGCTCATGCGTAGATCCAGAACACAACCATCATATGCACCAGGTCCCTCCTTTACTTGTCAATATCCAGGGGGAGCCAAGCTCCAACCACCCACCGATAGACATGGACCATCCGTCCAACAGTGACAGAAGACTCTAGGAGGCAACACCACCCGCAAAGACAAAGGCATACTGGTGGAAGACCATGAGCCACGGGACACTGCAGGTGGCAAACAGGCAGTGGAAAATGACTCAAAAGATTATGGCTGGTGTCCAATCGTGGAAGAAAAGCCACCATCCTAAGACACCTTGTAGCTACATGCTACAGGTCACATGTCCAGCTCAGGTTATGAGTTTTGTTTTTTTAAGTTTTACAGTGGTTAATTTTGGCCAGTGTTTTTGAATTTTACAATGCTCAATTTTGGGCAGACCTTTTTGAATTTTACAGTCTTTTCACAATGGTCTATTTTGTTAGTAAATTTTGAGTTCTGGAACTTTCGCCCCTGCATGGGCAGAATGAATCAAATTTTATCCCGTTCTCGGACTGGTTTCCCCATCTGGGGTAGTCTAGATTTCAAGACTTGTTGTTTAAAATGGTCATATGGCTGACCTAGTCCCGTAGAGGCTGGTGCCTCATTGTACATTATGTTTTTATTAATAGATTAGTTTTACATAGAAAAAAAAATTGTTCATCATCATGTGCCCCTTTCAATTACATAATGGTTTCAACTCATATGATAATTAATTCAATTATCCATTTGAAAAGATCATGATCAATGAAATGCATGATTATCATTGAAATATACCATTTACTCGCTTATTACTACTAACTAGGCCTCCTAATAAAGAACTAATCCAAGTCAATTCAATTAACAAAAATAGTATAGCCCAAATTTGTCTAGTCACCTCATGATGGTTCTTAGCCAAATGATACCCAATCCAATTGAGCTAGCTCATTAAATTAGAATTTTTTATTGATCTAAAATGTTTCGTCAAATTCAAATCTTTGAATGTTTATAGTTGAGGATGGTGGAACAAAATTTCAAATTACACATATTTGATAAATAGGGTGATAAGGGGAAGGCACCATCCTTAGAGCATCCCACATATGTTGTTGAGGAAGTGCTTAGTGAAGTGCTTAATGATCGTGATTTCTTTTATGATGATGAGTTGTACATGTATCTTGACCCAATCATAACATTCAATAATGTCGTGGTTATAATGAACGAGAAAATTGCTCGTTTGGTTCACATTAGAAATAAAATTCCTGATATTAAAGATAGAATCAACATGTTCAACCAACATCTTTAGAGATATCAGGTAATAACCATATTTTAAAGTGATTTCTTTTATGCCATAAGTTCAATTATGAATGTTTTTTTTTTAACCTTTACATTGTCTAATCAAAAAATCATTTGCTTTCTTATATAGTATTTTTTGGCAGATATCACACCACAACATATAGACACCACAGGGAAGCCAGAAGAGGAGCACAAGGTGGTCATTCCAACAATGTCAACTAGTGCACGAGGTAAAGAAAACTCTAATCTTGTTTTTATTAATGAATAATAATAAAAAAATATCAATTTAACATTTCTTTCTTGTTACAGTTGATGATGCACCCCTCTTGTGATAGCCTCAACAATGTAATGAAAACATATTTTGATGATAAAAATTTTTGAGATGAAGTATTTTGTGTCTATGATTAATGAATGAATGAATGAATGTTATATGTTAATGAATAATGTAGTAGATTCACGAGTTCATGCAATGTACTAAAGCAAAAAGGAAAGAATCTACTTCTACTTTCAACCAACGAAAGCCAATAGAGATCGATGAAAACAATAATAAAAAGAGGAAGACAAATCAATGGCACATAACACAATAAATATTCGGGGAAAGCTACAACTCAAAACCCCACTATCTTTATTGCATTAATCAGAAATCCAAGATGATAATACAATGCGTGTTCTCACAAGAACAATCCCAACACTCAGTATAATCAATCTCCCAACTCACAAGCAAGCTCAATCCAAACCTTAGCCTCTTTGGCTGCTCTCCAAGCCCCTATTTCCTTGCGCCCTTGGTCAAAGAATTTGGATGAATATAATATGCTATGCTCAACGTTGAGCTTAACCTGCACAAGTATTTCCTATCCTCCACCTGATGACTTCCTTTGGCCAATACTTAGCCAAATTTCCAAGCCTCCAAGCTTATAATTCTTTGCACAACTCCTGAGAGAATTAGCCTATATTTAAAGGGAAAATCCTCATCCATAGCTGCACAATCCAAAATTTAGGTCCTTCTCTGATTGCATGCATGATTTGTACAAATCAGAAAATCATACAACTGAGATTACACCATCCTTGCACTCTAGTCTAAACTGGGTCTTTCTTAGAACTCACATGCATGAGTTTATCATGAGAGAATCTTCAATTAGATGGAGTAACACCTGAGGATGCACCAATGCACCAACTCACTATTAATCCTCTACTAGTTCCACAAACAGTTAGAACTAGTTTAACTGTCTATAACTTAGTAAACTGAGTTATCTAATTACAACTCATAAATAAACTCATCTTGGACCCCTAAAACATAGGGATCACACTCACATGACTGCAAATAGACTTCCAACTCGAAATTCCTTAGTTAACTAAGTCAACTTAATTTAGTTAACTATTACAAGTTGTTATGAGAAAAGAATTACAATTTTAATTCACAACATAATTCAAGGACAAATTAAATTGGAATTTATGGATTTTAGTTTTAACATTTCTTGTTGTTATTTTCAACACTCCCTCTCAACAAGAAAGGAATTCAACTTGATCTCGATCCTAAACCTTTGGAATGTTATGCATGCAATACTTCTGTCTAGTGTTGTTGCTCTAGCAACTCTAGAAACAAAAAAAAAAAAAAAACATCCAACCTAAATCAGTATGATTCATCTGCCATCGATGTCTCTAACTGTTATTGCCTCTGTCAACTGAAAACTCTGCAATTCTGTTGACTCTGTCTTTTTGCACTCTTGTCAACCCTTATCTATTTTCTTTAGTATCTCACTTCTCTAGCCTTTGTCACTCTGATCTATGATTGCATCAATCCCACTGATTCCTCCCGCAACTATGTACTCTGGGCTCTCGTAGCAAGGTACAATCCATGAGATAAAATCTCTCAATGGACCCTACCCAATTTTAGCCCTCTTGGGACTATCACTTCACATTTCCCCACCTCACACCTAGAGGTATGGATGCATGTGATCCCTCTACCCACCTGGCTCGAAATTTCCCCCTACTAGAGGTCTCTGCATGAGTGGATGCCTCCACTCAGTCTCCTCTCATCGTCTCCAATTGTGCCTACTCTACAATTGTCTGAGACTACTTCTTCTGGGGCTGCATGTTGAGAGGTAATTTACTCTCCCTCTCAACCACCAAGTCTCTAAAAAAGGAACAAAGACGCGTAATTGCACAATTATGTTCACTAGATGTTTCCACATCGAAATCATCTATTTCTCCAGATCTCCAAAAAGTCTTGGACAATCATTCCAAGGTATTTGAGACTCCCAAAGGTCTCCCACCTA
>APFE031737606.1:0-10126 GCA_000404065.3 Pinus taeda | reverse complement strand
ATGGAAGAATGATGAAGAAGTGTGGGCACTTATTCGAAATTTACAACAAGATTCCAGTACATCTGATACATTTAGTTGGAAAAATGATTCTTTATGGTACAAAGATCGCTTATACCTCTGTAAGAATTCCCAACTCAAACAAAAGATTCTTATGGAATTGAACACTTCTCCCTTAGGAGGGCATTGAGGATTTTAAAAACTTACCACAGGGTTAAGAAGGAATTTTTTTGGGATGGCCTTAAATCGGATATTCAAAAGTTTGCGGCAGAATGTTTGGTTTGCCAACAAAATAAATTTGAAACAATTAAGACCCCGGGTCTATTACAACCTTTATCCATTCCAAGCCAATGTTGGGAGGAGGTTTTCAATGGATTTTATCACAGGTTTCATCATAATCACAAATTGTTGTGCATTGATGAGTAATATATGTTAGAATTTTGTTAGAATAATATAGATTAGAAAATGCAACCAATATATAAATTAGTTGCAATAAATATAGTAGAAAATATAGCATCCATTCCAACAATGTTGACTAGTGCACGAGGTAAAGAAAACTCTAATGTTATTTTTATTAATGTAATAACAAAAAACATCAATTTAACATTTCTTTCTTGTTGCACTTGATGATCCACCCCTCTTGTCGCAGCCTCGACAACATCATGAGTACACAACCAGGCCATAAAAAATAAAGAAAAAGAAAAAGAAATGATTGTACTAGTTATATCATTAGAAACATCACGTACCATATTATGAAAACATATTTTCATTGATAAAAAAAATAAATAAAATAAAATAAAATAAAAAATAAAAAATAAAAATAGATGAATTATTTTGTGTCCATGATTAATGAATGAATGTTATATGTTAATGAATAATTGTTATATGTATCTTTATGTACATGACCTTGTTTCATATTATGTAAACATATTTTTTATGAATAAATTTATTGAGATGAAATATTTTGTGGATTTAAAAATGAATGAATGAATGTTTTCTATTTTTTTTTTATGCATCTTAATGTCTTACTTTCAACTATTTCCTATATAGCAGATAGATTGGGTATTGAGGAATTGAGAGTGATGTAAGAGGGGGGAGGGGCCATGAGAGCTTCCACATTCATGTGGTTGTCCCTATTCAATAGAGAATAAATTAGGATTTGGATAATCTTGGAGAAAAACACCCTCAATCCAACAGAGCAACAACAAAGCCAATGTTGACTTCGTTGCTACTTCGTCATGTGGAGGGAGATTTGCTCCAAGATTAAACTACTCCAAAAGCTTATTCTTGAAACTAGGAGGAGCTCACTTAGATATTCATGCACACAACTCTTTTTAATTATCATTTATTCATGCAATTAAATTTAATATTTTGTCAAATTTAATCTAAGTTTGCCTCATTGGTCTCAGGAATATGTGTAAGACAAGTAGTTTCAATTTGGATGGTGAAGTGGAACAACTATCTAAAGAAAACAGCTCAAAATGGTAAGGATTTAGGTGAGGCAACAAATTTTTTTATATATTTTTGTTGTATGTCTTGGCCTAGTGGGAGTTACATAAATATTTATAAGAAATAACAAACTTTTACATGAAAAAAATTCATGTAGTATTTGTCTCTCTTTGAAAATTGTGTTTGTATTTGAGTGAAAGACCATAAACTGTCATTTTTCATGCAAGGTAGTAGGAGAAAATATTACTCTATTAATTGTGCATAACGCACTGGTATATTTTTCTTTTCTTTTATTAATTCTTTATCGCATCTAACTTCTCCTCCTTCCTTTGTTTTGCAGGTAATTTCATTCACATCTCTGGATTTGAATGATTAACTAGGGTTGGAGTCATATACATGAAAAAAACTCATCAAAGTACTGCTCAACTTTAGCCCATCAAGTGCTTGGCTACTAGGTGCATGATTTAGCTTTGTGTTGCATTTGATTTCAAGCAAATTTTTTATTTCTACATTGCAAATCTCCCAAGACCATATATTTTGAGAAAAACTAGGGCAAACATAATTAGGGTTTATTTTATAATGTTTTCTCTTGTTATATTGACAATTGATGTGATATAATGTTAGTTCATCATCATCATTATTATTTTTTGTTCATCATCAAGACAATGCCAATAAATAATATCATAATGAAAACAAGAACACCATAAATAGGCTTTAGGCTAGGTCAAAACCCCTCCATAAGGGAAGAACCCAAAAAATTCTCTTCTTATAGAAACTCAAGGAATACTTCCAAGACCTTTGATCAAGACAACTCATCAAGTGATAGGCTAGCCACCTAAAAAACAATGATTCTCTGTATAAATCAGTCTGTTGTTCATCTCTAGCGCGAAATCTGAATAGAGATAACTTTGTTCCCATGCATGCAAACTTTCCAAATGAAGAATTGATGCACAATCCAAAACAAAAGCTCTTTTTACTTTCCTTGCTATTTTTCACCTCTTTCTCACTTTGAATTTTCCTTAGACTTCTTGAAGGGATAGAATTACTTGTGCGACTCAAATGAGATCCAATACTTCTCCTTTATATAGTCTTTTGGTGGGATTCAAGTGCCTCTTGTGGGACCGAATTGATGTCTTGGCCGACCACACTCACGGAAAGCATTTTTCCCTTAAGAACACTAATTTATGTGGGATCAACAAAGAAATAGAATAAAACCAACAATAGAATATGTTTTAGTAGATGATTTTTCTCACCTACTGTACTTCTCATCCTTTGACAAAGGCATTTATTTTTTAATTACTCAACCTCCTTCTAGAGCTAACTAACATAGTGATTCAAACTTCATTATGATTTAATAGAATTTCAATAGCATTTTTATATAATCTTATTTCCCCATCCAAAACAAATCCCATGGAGGTCTCATCTATATGTAAAATATATAAGTATAGCAATCTAACCCCTCACAAAAAAATATTTTCTAATTTCCTAAAATTAGTCATTATTAACCACCTATGTGGTATCCTTTCCTTTTTTTCAATGCAATTTTTTAACAAAGTTTTACTCAAAATCCCTATGTGTCACCTTTTGGATATTTCCAAATGAATATTCTTCCTAATTACCAAATTAAATAATAATTAATTCTCACTCCAAAAGTGGGTAATTTTTAAGTGAACTAATATCAACAATTCCACTTACGTTTGTACTAGCTTAAGTAGAATTTGTAAGGATTAGTGTTGGGGAGTAAGGATTACAAACCATTAATTCATGTCCTATATCATAACTATGAAATAAGGACTCCATTCCCTTACTCCCATTATTCCCAAGGTGGAGGTATTCAACTCACATATTTTACAAAGTGGGACTATTTCACTTGTTGTCACATTACAATACTTGTCAACATTGTCACTATCAATGTCATACTCAAATGAGTTAAGGAAAAGAAAGTAGCTCATCATACTACTTGTCATGGTAAGGCATCAATTTTAGGTCTATCAATTCATATTTGCATAGCTCAATATTCTATATTACAACATAGCCCAAAGTTGTTATTGCTTCATGCATTATGGTTGTCACATTAACACAAGACCATGTCAATGTACCATTTTCCAAGACATTGTCATCTATGTATATCCATACTCAGAAACTACTTTTACAACTCATAAGGTCACTATGTTAATTTAGTTGTTGTCTTCGAGTCATTATTTCTATGTCAAGCTTAATATATCAAGGTCCTTGTACAGTAAGTCAAATTGTCAAGTCAATAGTAATGTATCAATGTCATAAAGTGTAAAATTCAAACATCGTATCATAGCATGCTCACTATGTCAACCAAGGTGTTGTTTGTAACATTGTTATATTACAATAATGAGTGTAGGTATAAGACAGAACTAAGGTCTTAACAAGTTGTAGGATATTGTAGGTTCACTGAGATTAGAATACTAGTCAATAGATTGCATCAACAATTAGGATTCAAGGCCATGGAATTGTTTTATTAATATGTCAAGTCCTATGAGTCAAACTAACATGTCATGTCATTGTTTTCACTAGGACAATATGTCACTTGTTAATTTTTTATACATCACATAAAAAATAATGTTCAAAGTCAATGATTGGGTTATTGTCTTTGGTTCTTGAAGTTATTCAACTTATACAAAATGAGATTGAGGCATGAATTGTTATCATCTATTGACAATTCTTGGTGAAGATTATATTTTTTTCAACACACAAAAAGTATATAGTTATTTTATTCTATTTGTTTATATGTTTCTAATTATGATATGTTTTCTTTGTTTTGGAAAAATTACATGCTTGGCACAGTAAAATTTTGATTTGTACTATGGCACAAGCCTATACACTCTTCTTTAAGAACATATACACAAATATCAACATTAGGTTCAATACACTCATTAGGATGATGGCTATTGTTACCTCTCTAGTTTTTACTAAATTGTGCATTTGCGGGAGAGAGATAAAGACAAGTATGCACCATGGGCCATTTATCGAAGGCCTAGTCTAAATTGGAAACCCATATCGGGGAAAACCACATAAATATATATTAATTACCCTTGGACAATCCAATATACACTAGTCACTTGAGGCTATTTACAATGGAAACAATATGTCAGTTAAATAGGCCTCCTTCACATGAATAGCATTTGCCACCGTAAACCACTTACAGTAAATTGACACTTGATTGAATTAAGGTTAACCAAATAATCTCAACTTTAAGTTTATCTGAGAATCTGGGATTGTTATAATATCCCCCCCTTACTGGTATCACCTAAATTCAAGTCTCAACAATAATAGATGAATCCTTGAATCAAGGTATTCATGTGCAATATTTTCACGTAATTCCACCTAGCCTCGGTGTGCTTCTGCTAATGCTTGCTTCAACCACTGGAATTTCATGATCATTGTGTGGGAAGTTCTCCAACAAATACTTTCTCATTTCCAACCTATACGATGCACCCTACAACAACAAAAAAATGAAAATGTGTTGCCTCTTTCATTCGTCATTCCAGCCTACTAGGAAATCGTCATGATTTATCCATTAAATTTAACCTAATGAATTCCATACACTTTCTCCATGGATCCCATTGTCAAACCATTCTCTTGAGAGAGTCTAGATCTACTTGGGGTTTGATACCCTGTTAAATTCACAAGAGAAAATAGCAGAAATAACAAGCACATATAAAAGCCAAGACTTACTTTGGAAGTCATTTAATAAATAAAATAAACTTCTAGTAGATATATTTACTATCCTTGGCCAATATGGCCATTCAATGCACTTTACAATAGAGACAATAAGCCACACATGTTAAAATGGAGACAATAAACCACTTAAATAGATGGCCACATGCTAATATGTGTGCCACTGTAAACCACCTGCAGTAAACCCACCCTTGACCATGTCAATATAACTAAACAATTTTGATGTCAAAGAGAAAAAATGAAAGGCAATTAATTTGATGTATAGGTTTTTATTGTTTTACTTAGGCATCTAGGATAATTACGCCGTAAGGCGTTCTTATGTGAAGACAACTCCTTTGCTGCCCTCATGTCCTCTGTTTGCGTTGTTTGATTTCATGTTAGACGATTAGATTCTGGTACGGCGTTGATTTGAATTGCAAACCGCTTTAACCAAGTGGCAATGGATCCGACCTTGGTTAGTGGGCCATGAATCCAACCGCCTTCATGCACAAAATTTCGTTATATGTGGTCGCAGTATTCGACAACTATTTCATTCTGGTGCATCGTTGGCCGCAGTATTCGACAACTGTTCCATTCTGCTACGCCGTTGTTAGCTTAAATCAAATTCTTGTGCGCCCCCATTAGTTTAAATCAAATTCTAGTGAGACGAATCCCATAACAATGAGCGATGGGACGGACCCTGCTCACTGAGCATGGTTGGTCTTCCAACACTGCAGAGTGGATGGAACCAAAGAATATAGAAGGGATTTCAATTCCAATCCGGATGCTCACAGAGTGTGGCAGACTGTGGAAAATGTATCAAGAACAATATTATTGAATTCTTATTTTGGCAAACTCATCTAACCCCAGGGGTGATGCCCTGCAACCGATCCTTTGCTTCCAATTGTGGTTCTAAATTCCTCCACAACCTTCCGTGCATATGACGGTCATCCATCGCAGCAAGAATGGCTCTTTTCTATGCCAAATATCAGAATTGACCAAGGGCCAAGTTCTCTCGAAAAGCTATTGGCACCCTGGGGGAAGACATTCTCTGCTCTCGCTGTACAAAGGTAGTGAGAAAGAAGGCCTATGTTTTGTTGAATAATAATAGATATTGTCAAGTTTTTTTGTTTGTCTCCCCTTAAAATTTAACTGTTTTTAAGATTGGATAAATTACACAATTTTGGTAAAATAGCTATTTTAATTGGCTAAATTACTTTGCAACCTATAGTTATTTATGAATTTAGTTTAGCATGGTGATTGTTTGAATTCCACCCTTCGCTGGAAAGTTCATTAGACAATTTTCATATTCTCTCTCCCTACTAGCATTGTAAACTATTAGCTAGAAATCATGGGCACACAAATATCTTGTTAGATTTCAAAATATACACATTATGCCATAGGCTTCATTTTTGACAACTTTCATGTTCTCTCTACTTACCAGCATTGTAAACTATTTTAGCCATACATCATGGGCACACAAATATCCTGTTTGATTTCAAAATATAGACCTATTATTAGACTATGCCATAGACTTACGAAATATCCTGTCGGCACATGAATTTTATTAAATTTAATCAAAAAATACAATGGTGAAAGCATGTCATTCATGTGTTTTAGGCATATATCCTATCCGTCCAGCAATTTTATTAAATTTAATAAAAAATACAATGGTGAAAGCATGTCAGTTATGTGTTTTAGGCATTCCTTCTTAAATTTGCTGTGCATTTTCTAAACTCCACTAAATATATTTTAATGTCAAGAAAGCATTTACAAAGGCATTCATAAAAGCATTCATTGAATTTTTCATTTGTGAAATTTATTAACATAAAACTTTATTAGATATTTATATATTCATTTATGTATATAGTTGGGTTGTTGCATCTGTTTATATGATTATTATTTTAGCGAAATGAATTATTCACATTGTTATACCAAAATCAGAAAGAGAATTTCACTTTCTAATGTAAATCGGGTTCAAGGCTTATATCGAGTTTTAAAATGAAGGTGAAGCGGAGAAATTAGAGACCTGAAGGTTAACAATAAATCATTTAGATTGACATTTTTTCCCTATGGAAAATCTATTTTGAAACTTATTTGTTGAAGGTGATGATATACCAAAATCAGAAAGAGAATTTCACTTTCAAATGTAAATTGGGTTCAAGGATTATATCAGGTTTGAAAGCAGAGATATTAGAGACTTAAGGATAAATCATTTAGATTAACATTTTTTCCGTATGGAAAATCCATTTGGAAACTTTATTGAAGATTACCAATAAATCATTTAGATTGACATTTTTTCCAATCATTTAGATTCACATTTTTTCCAATCATTTTGAAACTTATTTGATTTCCGTAATCCATTTTGAAACCACTGACCTGAATGTTAACAATAACTCATTTAGATTGACAATTTTTCTGTATGGAAAATCACTGACTTGAAGTTTAACAATAAATCATTTAGATTGAGATTTTTTCCGTATGGAAAATCTATTTTGAAACTTATTTGATTTCCCTAACTTATTGATGAAGGTATGGAAAATCTATTTTGAACTTATTTGATTTCCCTAACTTATTGTTGAAGGTGACGACCCGTTCATTTCCTCGTACCTTCTTGTCACATATAATCTATGCTTGAGTTTATATTTCAAATCATTTTACACTTTTCAGTGTGGGTATTGGCGACCTCAAAAATTTTGCAAAGGATTGTCATGGCATTATTATTATAAAAAATTATTATGTAGTACATCAAAAAAAACTTAACAAAAATTTAACAAGATTTTTAAATTAAATGGAAATTTTTTATAGTAATTATTAGGCATTATTATTATAAAAAATTAATAATATACATCACAAAAACTTAACAAGAATTTTTTAATTAATGGAAATTTTAAATAATTGTCATGGACATATTATAAAAAAATTAATATGTAGTAAAAAAACTTAACAAAAACTTAACAAGATTTTTAATTATGCAAATTTTTAAATAAAATACCATGACTTATCCATACTACACTCCAAAAAACCAAATTTATTTTAATTTAACTTCATAACATTTTTTCAATGAAATTAAAATACTAAATATAAAATATCAATTCATAAAATAGTTTTTATATATAATTTAAAAACCAGATTTATTTTAATTTAACTTCATAACATTTTTTCAATGAAATTAAAATACTAAATATAAAATATCAATTCATAAAATAGTTAATATATATAATTTTTATTAGGTTTAAATATGATTAAAAAATATGATATCTCAATTTTTTTTAACTATTATGTTTTGTTGAATAATAATAGTTATTGTCAAGTTTTTATAGGGTTCAAGGATTATATCGGGTTTAAAAATGAAGGTGAAGTAGAGGAAAGTATAACATGAATAAACTCATGTTTCGACATTTTCAAATATTTATATTAATAAGTCATTTTAAAATATAATACCATAAATAAAGCTTTATGTTTGAATTTTTTTCAAAAATATATAATGAAGTTGAATAAAGCTTTATGTTTGAATTTTTTTCGAGGGGATGTTATAATGTATGTAAATAACTACAAATAAAATGGTTTAAATAAATTCCTTTGTAAAAATTTTGAGGTCGCCAATACCTGTTTAAATAAATTCCTTTGTAAAAATTTTGAGGTCGCCAATACCCAATACCTACACCGAAAAGTGAAAAATGATTTGAAATATAAACTCAAGCATAGATTATATGTGACAAGAACATAAACTAATAGAAGTCGAGGTATGATGAGGAAATGAACGAGCAGGTTGTCACCTTCACCAGTAAGTTAGGGAAATCAAATAAGTTTCAAAATAGATTTTTCATACGGAAAAAATGCCAATCTAAATTATTTATTGTTAACCTTTGGGTTAGTTAGGGAAATCAAATAAGTTTCAAAATAGATTTTCTATACGGAAAAAATGTCAATCTAAATGATTTATTGTTAACCTTTAGGTCAGTGGTTTCAAAATGGATTAGGAAAATCAAATAAGTTTCAAAATGGATTTTTTATAAGGAAAAAATGTGAATCTAAATGATTAGGAAAAAAATGACAATCTAAATGATTTATTGTTAAACTTCAACTCAGTAGTTTCAAAATGGATTTTCCATATGGAAAAATGGTCAAATGTCAATCTAAATGAATTATGGTTAATCTTCAATAAAGTTTCCAAATGGATTTTCCATACGGAAAAAATGTTAATCTAAATGATTTATCATTAGCCTTCTTGTCTCTAATCTCTCTACTTCAAACCCAATATAATCCTTGAACCCAATTTACATTTGAAAGTGAAATTCTCTTTCTGATTTTGGTATATCATCACTTTCAACAAATAAGTTTCAAAATAGACTTTCCATATAGAAAAATGCCAATCTAAATGATTTATTGTTAAACAACAAGACTAAGATTTTGGTATATCATCATGTCAATCTAAGTGATTTATTGTTAAACAATAAGACTAAGTTTCAAGACAATTCATATGACATTTGTTCATACAACCTTGTCTTCAATTAATCAATTTAATTATTCAATGGAGGTTAAATCCTTACCATCCACCTATTAATTATTGATAATCAAATTGACATTGTGGAGACAGGATTCCAAAAAAGACATGCCTATAGACATAATTAAATAAGGAAATCAATTCCTATCAATGATTTTATGCATAAATCAACTAGTTTTAAAAGTACATAAGTTAAATTAATATTTATAATAAATCTACAAAATAATTTTTTATTATTTTGTAATAAAGTGCATGAACCTCATTTATGAAAATCAACAGATATTTTTAGGACATCAACACATACTTTTAGGAGAAGATGTCATGGTAGTAAGGATTTATTGTGAGGAAGATCGTAAAGGAAGAGAAGGTAGATACCTATGTATGTTAAATTAATTAAATATTAATTGTGTTTATATTATTATTTTATTTCATAGATCTCAATTAAATATTTTCTTAAATTTTTTTATTTTTCTAGATGTGGAT
>APFE031737595.1:0-10044 GCA_000404065.3 Pinus taeda | reverse complement strand
GGTTGACCTTGAGGAACGTACTGTCCCGTAGGTATGTACTGTCCTTGAGGTTGTCCCCTGGGTGCAAACTGAGTACCTTGAGGTTGCCCCCCAGGCATATACTAGGTACCCTGAGGTTGCCCCCCAGCCACATACTGAGTACCTTGAGGTTGCCCCCCAGGCGGTAACTGACCACCTTGAGGTTGGGAACCTGACATCATTAGAATATCTTCTACACTCAATGGTTTAGTACCACTACTTCCAGTTAACAACTTCTGTTTGATAGGTTGAGGAGATGCTCCCGAAAAAGTACCAGAGATGGACTGATACCCAGCAGGAACAGAAGGACTGTCGTACAAATAGGCTTCCGGAGATTGAGAATACATGGATGACGGACTAGACATATTCAATGCAGGGTAATGATCTCTAGGTGCAGGGTGATAAAAAATGCGAGGTGGTGAAAAACTTAGTCCCGGATTTTCCAAAAGATTGGTCAGTGAAAGGTACCAAGCAGTGCTCCTAGGTGGACTATAAAAAATCGATTCACGCTACCTAAATTATAAGATAGGTCGATTGTCTGGAAAAGGAAAGCTTTCTTCGATGTCTAAAATAGCAAGCTCTTCAATTGCTATGAGTCCAGTAGGAAGATCTTGGGTAATTACTGTTTCTACCCTAGGAGAACTAGGACCACTAGGAGTCGGAGAAACAAACTCTGATACAGGAGTAGCAGCAACTTCAGATTCGGGTTCAGATACTTCAGGTTCTTCACCTATATCACTAGTAGATGCAATACTACCAGTAACTTCTGAAATTACTAACGGTTGAGAATCAGAATATACTACCAAAGAAGGTTCTCCTTCTTCAGGTGACCCACTTCTACCGCTACTAGGAGATACGAGGACTTTCAAGCCTTCAAGCTGGCTTGGTATGTCTTCAAGAGGTTGACCCTAAAGTCTACGGGATGTCCTCAGTAGCTCAGCCATGTTAACAAACTCAGGGGATTGGCCCCGAAGTCTACGGGAATGCCTCGGTAATTCAGCCACGGTTAAAGACTTTTAACTACTTCACAGGCAAACAAAGTAAAATCTCAATGAAAACCACCTAAAGTCTCTAAAGAACCAAACAAATTGAATCACACGCCTAAAGAATCTAGGAGATCAAACACACACAAACAATAACTTTCCGGACCGAAAACACTAGTTGGTGATGAAATCCAACGTCGCAGAGTTCGATACAGAAATAGTGGTTGGAACAGTTACCCCGACAACCTGCTTAATGAATAGACTGGCACAAGTTTCTCCACTTAACCGTCTCGAGTGAAGAGAACCCCCCAGAAAATCCAAGTGAGTCTAGCCGACGTCTGCTCCAGGTACAGTGGGATCTTCCCGCCACCGTCACCTTAGGAAGAATCCTAGAGAATATGGTCACCAAGGTTACCAACAGAAACAAATATACCTGGGGGAACAGTATACGATCCGATACGCACGCAAGGGCAGAGTAGCAAGCTCAATCCCCTTGAAGGCTCCTCGAAATAAACCGAGGTTTACCAACAAGTGACCCCAGGCTCCTCGACAATAATCCAAGGTTTACCATTTGTAATACGTGAATATCTAGCGTTGTTCCCAATAGGATTGATTCCCACACTAGTTCAGACACGATCTCGTGCTTCTCCTTTAAGAGGAGCTTTCCCAGAGCATAGATGCAACAATTGGATTTCTCTCCTACCGTAAGATACAGCTACTTGTTTGCTTTACTATCTTGGAGAGTTAATTACTCCCTACTCCAAGATACTAGCCTAAGCTATGTTGGTGTATTAGAGCCCTAGAAACAAAAAATTTGCTATATTGATTTTATTTTAAGCGTGATTTTTATTGGCTTTTGATTAAGTCAAGAGGTGATGGAGATGAAACTTGTGGTGTAAAGACTCGACTCAAAATCACTACAAAAATGCACTTAAGATGATTAAACAATCTTTTCTCTTCAATGAAGTTCTAGCTAGGAAAGAGTTGGAAAATGCAAATACTTGAAAACACAAATCTTTCTTAACAATCAGTTCAAGAGAAGAGTATTTGTTCCAATGCACTCAAAACGAGACAACTAATTATTTTCACAAGAATTCCCTTTTTCATTCGAACACTCAGATGCTACCAAGACAAATTTTTTCAAAAGAGATCTTTCATATTTTAAGAAAAACATTCAAAACTATAACTAAAGCAAATCTTTGAGAACACTATGAATAAAGCAAATTTAAGATCTACAAACTATGAAAACCTATTTGAAGTAAGAGCTCACAAAATGTCTTTTCGAGGATGTTTTACTTGGCTATAAGCAAACCAAGGACCAATTTGTCCAGAACCACAAATAAGTCAAGAACAACCAATTGTGTTTTCTTTTTGAAAATGAAAATCCAAACTTTCAATCACAAGCTTTCCGAAGTTTTGTAAAGAGAAAACTCAAAGCGGATTCCTCAACAAGGGGAGATTTCATAAATGTTCAGACTCATAAGAAGGCTGATAGGCACTAAGGTGATCTGAAGTCCCTACAGCTTCTAAGCTCAGAGCCACTACACAACCAAATCGAAAAACAAACCCAACAAGCAAAACTCCTAGGAATTTCACCTAAAACCCTAACGCCAATGAAATTAAACCAAGGAAAGATTTCAACCAGTCACATGCAGGTATGCGCAGAGGATAACAACTACAAAATCAAGATAAAACTAATTTAAAGAGTAAAATCAAAAATTTCAAAATTTTAGCAGGGTACGCAGGTTCAGAGTTTACACAGGTGCATGTACGCTTTGTGCACAAAGTAAAAGTGCGTACAGGTACGCACTGTGATACAAGCACAGACTGCGGACTTCGACTAAAGTAATGAAAAATAAAAACAAACCTAAATCCACTAAGTCTACCCAAGTCCACACATAACAAGCCAAAAACAGAAACAAAAATGCAAGTTTCTCAAGTCAAAGAAAAACGAGGAAAACAATCAAGTCCCTAGCGGAGTCGCCATTTTGTCACGTGGAATGAGTCGATCTTGCAGACACGATAGACCTTCCTAGAATCTAAAGAAGACCTAATGACAAGCAAACCAACCAGACACTATCTTTCTCTAAATGTGCTTTATAAATAATGGCAAACAAATGTGTTTAAGGCCTACCTCATGTCCAATGCAAGTTCAGAGATGCCTTCGCTCCTTTGATCCAAGTAAGTTCCTTCGTCGTAAACCTGCAAGCACAAACAAGGCAAATGATTAAATAGCACCTGAATATCCAATATTATAAAACATATTTAACATGAAATTCAAGGATTCCATGAAACAAATAACATGAAATACTTGTTGAGAAAAATGAGCTTGATTGTATTAATTCAAAAGAGAAGAACCTTACAACCTTTTCCTTGGCACTGTACAAGCTCCTCCCAGGGTCCAACAAGAATTCTCCTCTACTTTAACAAGCTTCACTCACTCCCCAATGAGGCCAAAAAGGTATGTGATCTCTCCTCTTAAGCTCAAATAGGAAGTCTTGATTTCACTAGCATTTATCCTCAAAAGTTCAGCTTCTAACCTCTCTGGCCACTAGCCCAATGCCTCAATTTATAGTGCAATGGATGGCAATTACTAGGTCCTCCTTCAAAGGGATAGAATCCTCCTTCAAAGCGATAGCTCCTCCTAACAAGGGATTAGCTCCTTCTCTTTTGGGATGCATGAACCACTTTGGAGCGAACAATCCACGTCAAAATTCCTTCTAGAAACCTCTAGAATTAACCCAAAGTGAGTTTTTTAAGATAAAAATTGCGCCTTTTGACTTTCACAGGGGTACGCACCCTCCCCTTTACATACAGAGTGTATAAGTACGCAGGAATTCTGAACAAAAGGTGCGGGCCCGCAGGCAAAAGTGAGAGAAAGTGCAGAACCAGAGTTACATTGCTTTTTTGATGTCTTTCTCTCATTTCCAAAGTTTGTTTTGAAGAGCTGAGGTCTGAGACTTGCTTAGGAAGCTGGTATAGGTGGTGATAAACCCATACCGACTGCAAATAATCAAGGTGAAGATATTTTTGTGTAACAACTCCCACTAATCATCTAGTTTAGATTTTAGAACTTGGAATGCTATAATTTATTATATATTCCTTAAGGAATTTTATAAATTAGTTTTCATGCAAAGTGTTTAAAGAAATGTTTTAAATGGTTTAATGATTCATTTCATATAAATTGCTTATTGAAATTTCCAAATGAAAATCTAGTTTTGTGGATGGGGATAGTATTGTTGTCTATTAGCATTATTGTATGATAGTACAACTATAGCTAATCTATGCCTATTTTCTTGCAAATCATTTGAAGAAATTTTTAAAGGTGTTTTATTACAATTTTCATACAAACTATTTGATAAAACACCTCAAAGAGAGAAATCAAAAGTTAAATTATTGAGTGCTATATTTCAATTAGTATATTACAAGTGGAATTATAGCAATGTTTCTTATTTGTTTTCATACAAAATGTTGGATAAAATGTCTTCAACAGAGACACTACTTAATTGGTTGCATACAAAGTACTTGAAGAAAGGTTTAAATGTAAAGTCCTTAACAAAATGTATGAGACATGAAAATCATGTTTTTGCAAGCGTGATTAGGATAAATTTAGTATGAGTATGTAAAAAAAGTGGTTTTAGAGCTTTTTTTTAAGGTAGTAAAAAAGAAAATTTTACATGCCTCATAACCTTTGTAAGGCATTGCGGGAACTTGGTCTATGACAATGTGATACCAAAGCTATTTGTTAAGCTCGTGAAGTAGAAAATAGTTTGATACCCCATATCCTTAATCAAGAATTAAAGCACAAGGTATGTTGCAAAGTGGTATTAGATCTAATGTTTAACATTAAACCTAGATGGGCTCGAGTATAAGAAATAATTTAAGTTTTAAATTAATATCTATGCATGCATGTGTACTTATGTGAAATTATTTTCTAATACATTGATGTTACTTGAAGGTTGTATTTAGCTTGATGTAGCAAGATAAAAATTAAAGATAAACATGCATGATGTTGATCCGATTCCCTAGAGTAGCCTAATAGAATTGCAAAATTTTATGGCCAAGTGATGTCGCCATAACTATGAGAGGGGGTCTCTTAACTTATCTCTTTCTCGTTTTAATACTTTTATTTAATGTTTTGAGAAGTTGTCATTTGCGGCTAAATAATAGCACGTGCATGATAAAATTACAAGAGATGAAATAGTTTAAATATGCATGTCCATTGAGTAGATATTAAATAATGATATGCTAGATTGCTATAGTAATTTATGTGCCTAAATAAATACTTGCAGTAGTTTGTCATAATAACATGATTCATATGACTAACAATGTATAATGGTGATCATGTAGTGAGGAATAGGCTGACAACATGATTGGAAAACCAATGAAGGCATTGCATGTAGTCTTGTGGAATCAAGGCTATGGAAGATAAGGTGTTAATGAGAGAATGATACAATTGGAACCCATGCATGTTGAAATTTATGTTGTGACAATATCATGAGTGCACCTCTCCTTGGGTTTCCTTGTGGAATTCTAGAGCCCTAAAGGGATTAGTATAGAGAAAAGTGCTTGTGTGCAGCGTTTGGAGAGTACCTAAAGCCCCGAAGCTTGATGAAACTACTATAAACCACAATGCTTTGAGAAATCCTTGGTCAACCCAAGTTGGAGACCCTAAAAGGATAGTGACACACCCCAATGAATTAATATTTTTAGAGAAGGGGGGTGCACTCCCTTATGTGTAGTGGGTTGATGGGGGGATGTGAGACAATTGGTTGGAGATTATTGAGGTTGGTATCTTGACCTTGTTAGCGATGAATATCGATTATCTATCATAATTGGTCTTGGTAAGTCAATGTGTTTATGGAGTCATGTCCCAATATGGGAATGAGCCACTGTTGAATAAAGTAGGATAAACATACCCTATGGCTAAGAGAAAATAAGAGGTTTGCTTCTAGTTAGTGGTTTTCTCTAGATAAGTGTTCTAAGAGTTATTGATTATGACTCTTGAATTTTCTGCATGCCTAAAGAATTGTTTGAATGCCTCATTAAGTGCATGATATGAGTATATGCCTGTGAGATTGTATGAAGGAATAATCATGTTCTAAGACATTTTCACTCATACAAGCGTTTCGAGATAGTTGATATCCACTCGAGTGCAAGTGGGAGGAACCCAATGACTGTTACAAGGAATTTTTTTGGGCTAGATGCATTAGAGGACATATATGGATAAAGGGTCAATAAGGGACAACTTGACTGGTTCAATATGAACTAGATGGATAGTGAACTCACAACTGTGAAAATGGCTTAAGAAGGGAGATTCGCTCAACTAAAAATTCTGATTTCCTAATACCTTTTATTTATGAAAATAATATGAATTTGTGAATGGTAAACAAATAGAAATTTTGGCTTGCTATGTTTTAGGTAATAAAATAATGTTACGTAATGAACTCCATGTCACATGGAATGTTAATATGAAAAGTGTGCAAGAGTGATCTCATGTTGTCAACTACTACAAGTAAGAAAGCAATGGACTTATGTTTATTATCACCCAAAAAAATGATCACCTAGCCATTTCTAACTAGGTGGATCGAAATACACCATGTATAATTAATTTTATCATAATAAAATCACTTTCACCATAGGAAATAATTTAGTAAACCATTTTTATTAATTTATTTTTAATTAAAATTAAAAAAACCCACAAGGATATTTAAATAAACCAACATTTCTTTAATATCCTCTAGGAATAGTTATTAAATCATTATTTGATAATTATTCCTTATCACATTTGACTATTTATTTGTGATTCCTTATTCTTATTTTTGGTATAATTGTTAAACCATTATTAATAATTATTTCAAATTCACACTTTTTTTAATTATCACGAAGTAATTAATAAATCATCTTATTTGTTAATTACTTCAACCATTTTCTAAATAGAGATATTTGACCATTTGGAATATCTTTTCCCCTCTCCAAAAAATATAATAAAATATTCCTAATGACTAGATTTTGATTTGGTCAACATTATTTTATTATTTCCAATTCCTAATTTAGCTAAATACTTTGTTATAAATAAGATGGGCTTTCATTCATTCTTCACCATGATCATTATCATCATCACCATTATCATCTTGTGTAATTTTAGCTCCCACTTGAGTTCTGCCTTGCTTTTTGGGTTTTCCTGCATATTTGAGAGAAGAGAATAAGATCGCTGAAGCACAAGGACATCAAAAGGACCAATCCCATGGAAGGGAATTTATAGACCCATGTTGTAAATCTTCTTCACTAGGTGTTTCAATAAAATTATAATTCATTTCAAGTCTTCTATTGGGTTATTACACTTATTTTTTCTATTGTTATATGTTTTGGGCTTGCATCAAATATTTTGTTGCAGGTTTTTATCTTCTTTTATTGGATATCCAAAGCATAAAAGTGATCACATCTTATTGTTAGGGTGAATCATGACAAGTGACTTAAGTGAAGCATTTTTGGTACACCTACTAAGAATTTTCATATTAAAAAATGGTGACTCCACTGGGTCTTTAACTACATAGTAGTCAACAAATGGTGACTCTACCAGTGTATTAATTCAAATCCTTTGTGACATTCATTTAAATTCTCTTCAGTGTTTTTTCCAGCTATTTTTAGCCTCTCAATTTTTATTTTTACATCACCTTTGTTTTATGGAAAAATTTTGGTTTATGTTGTTTTTCCACATCTTTCCATGGGTCATAGGTACCAATTAAGAAAGAGATGACATAATATGGGTGAGATATGCTAAGCAAGAGTTGCAGGAGAAAAAAACACTTTTTAGCCTCTTTTCTACATTCTACAATGCACTTTTGAGGCCTTTTTCTGCATTCTAACACACTTTTCAAGTCAGTTTCCACATTATGTGATTTTTTAGAAATTTCTAGATTTGTCGACTGTGTTGTGTGTGTTCTGGGAAGTGTGTCTATTCTTTCTTGAATCACCCCTAGGCTTGGATTCTCTTAGTAATTTATCATTGAAGATGGAAAAGCCCCCTAGGGTTTAGAGTACACCTCCAACATTTAGGAAGAGATTTTCTAAGTTGAGGAGCCTACAGTACAACACTTTCAACCACTGATTTCTAGGTTTTTTTCCATTATTTTACAGCCCTTTTTGATAGCTTTATTCATAATTTTACACCCTTTAGAGTTTGGTGTTTCCTTATCCCTTAGGATCTCCTTGTGTGTCCTTGGGTTTTAGAGCTTCTTTCCTATCCTTTTTCAGCATTTTCACCTCTATTTTTTGCTGATTGTCTACACCATTTTCAACAACCTAGTGCCTTTATATTCCAGTTCCTTAGAAATTTAATCTTTTGGCCATTTGTGTGTCTTTGAGTAGCTTGTTTTCCACCTCCCTCTTTATTGCTTGTTTTCCTCTTTGGGTGGGGGTTTGTGTGCTTGGGTCGGTTGTTTATTTTACTATCCATTTTTAGCATTATTTATAATTTCTCAACACTTTATTTTCAATAGCACATGGCATCACAAAAAATTCTTAATTAACTCATACAATGAAAAAACGTTTTACAAACACATGCACACCCCAAGCAAACATGCGCTTGGTTAACATCGCCAAACCAAGACTTGAAACAAGCCACATAATAATAATCTAACACACATAGGTTAAGCCCATTTGGGCACCAGGGTCAAATAATTTGTGTAGATAGGTGTAGGATCAATGAGATAGGCTTCCAATAAAACCCATCGATCACTTACATTGAGACATAGAACTTGACATACTAGGGAGAGTAAAATCCTTCACAATCCCACAGTCCAAAGTGGGAGTGTGTCAAAAACCCAATTTAGAGGGGGTTAGGCTAGGCATCATGCGAGTGGTTCTCCTCAGGACTACCCATCCCGTGGAAGGAAATCTCGTAAGTTGGTTGATCACCAAGAAGCTCAAGACTTGACCACCCCCGTGGTATGAAGGTAACCATAGTGACCAATCATAGGAAAACATCTTGTAAGACTAGTTGTGGACAAAAGTTGGTTCTCTACCCTACCTTTTTCTAGATAGCTCTACTTGTGGGGATCGAATTTCATCAGGTAAGAAGTCTCTTAGAAGGCCATCTAAAATAGTATATCAAGGAATTGTTTGAGGTTTTATATCACCTATAGGCTAGAGGTCATTTTTCTTTGATAAGACATGTTTGCATGAATTAGAATAGCATCTTAGTATAGTCGGTTTACACTTAGCACCACTGCACTAAGTGTTTTCTTTTTCTTTGTTTCTCTTTTTCACCTATCATCACCTTTTAGTCTTTTGATTCATCTTTTCCTTGACACCATTGTGCCCCCTGGGCATTTTTCATGGAGACTTCATGGTCTTCACCCCCAGTTTCCTTTAGGAAATATTACTTCTCCCCGTCGAATTCAAGTTCATCCTCCTAGTCCTCCATTAAGTCCAATTCTAACTTTTGTTCTTCTACTTCTTATTATTTCTTTTATTTTGCATCTTCGTAACCCCATACCACCACCATGTCAGGCACCAATGTGGGTACGAGAAACAAAGGTAACCCAATAGGCAAAACTTCACCTATTATGGTCAATAATATTCCATTTCTCCCTTATATGGTTGGCTTGAGGCTTCATAATTTTAGCTATCTCATCAACGATCCTCTCCATAACCCAAATTGGCCTCCTATGCCTACCAAGTTTCCTTCTGACATCCCCATGTTTGATGGAAATCCTTGAGAAGAACCTACAAATCATTTTTTTCTCATTTTACATGTGGTGCTCATCCAATTCTAGCACTGAAGACTCCATCTGTCTTTGACTCTTCCAATGCACCCTTACTGGAGCTACTGCCAAGTGGTATGTGGACCAACCACATGCCTCCCATTCCACCTTCAAGACTCTCACCAAAGCCTTTCTATCCTATGTTGGGTCCCTATAATACTAGTGATTACCCCATTACTATTGAGTTATACCCCTTATTAATATTGTTGTGCCCCTATTGTCCCCATATTGTTATTACTGTGCCCCATAGAATCCCTCTATTGTTATTTTTGTGG
>APFE031737585.1:0-16805 GCA_000404065.3 Pinus taeda | reverse complement strand
GTCAATACCATGGGTTATCATAAACCTGGAGCTTAAAAATTACTATTAGTAATTTATAAAAATTAATAAAATTAATGATTGATTTTTATTTTATTTTTTATTTTAACCAAGTTAAAATGTTTAACATACATTAAATTACAACATCCATTTTTACTCTTGATCCACCAAGCCCTGAGAGGGATCAATTTTTTTTTTCACTTTATGCTAGTTTGCATATCACAATATTTGATCCCTCTCAAGGCTTAGTAGATCCAGAGTAAAGATGATCTATGATGGTTTAAATCCCCCATTTAAATAGGCTACATTCCATGTGAATACAATGGGTCAATACCATGTGCCATTTTTATTTTCATTAATACGAATATTATGGTTAATAATGTTTTTTTGCATGGTATTAATAATAATCTAGCCCATGGTATTTGGCCCATATTATTTTGGCCATAGGTTTCACCTAAATATAAAAGAATGTATTATTTGTTTACCATACCTCTTGTTTATTTATATTTTTATTAATTTACCATACCTCTTTTACAAATATGGTATTTGGCCCATAGGATTCACTTAAATAAAACCTCTTTTTTGAGCCTTCATTAAATAAGAAAGAGGGTTATGGACTAAATATAAAAGAGATTTTATTTATTTACCATACGTCTAGTTTATTTATATTTTTATTTATTTACCATACCTCCACTTTATTTATATTTTTATTTGTTTACACCCTTGCATGTATATAAGATGACTTATGGAGTAAATATAAAAAATGTTTTATTTATTTACCATAGCTCTCATTTATTTATATTTTTATTGATTTACCATATCTCTTTTATAAATATGGTATTTGGCCCATACGATTCACTTAAATAAAACCTATTCTTCAAAATTAGGGCGAATGGAAGGTTGTAACTCCTAATTTCAAGGGCTAAATTTACCTTGTTTACCCTCTCCCTTAAAATGAGGTGGGCTATTTGAGGTGATTTGTAAAAATGTATTATGATAAAAAATATTCGCCCACTAAAAATTTAAAAGCCCTTAATTTCGCCTAAGGGAAAACATTCGCCCCTAAAATTTTCCATGTCCTAAATGGTCTCGGAAAATCCAACACACTCTCATTTTTAATGAGCTATGGAAAGGAGTGTGTGTTGGAGAAGGGGACGAAGCGCTAGAACAACCTACCTCAAACAAGGAGTTCACAATTTGGGAAACTAAGAACAACAAGGCCTATTCATTGATTGCAACATCCATAAGCAAAGAGGTGAGTCGACATATTTCACCATTTTCAAATGCTTTTGAAGCCTTACAAAAGCTGAAATAACTCTATGACTCACACTTTGCACTTGAAGTTGTTCAACTCATGATTAAACTCTTCACCCTTGAATTACAAAATAATGTTCCTCTTGCTCTTGCATCTGAAGTAAAATCTATAATGCATGATATCAAAGTCACTAAGGTTAAATTGGATATTCCTATGATCGCTTTTCTCAAGGCACTTTATTCTACTTACTCCAATTATCTTGAGTCATTGCAAGCAAATGGGAATCTCAAAGATATTACCTTTGACTCCCTTGTTGAAAATTTTGTTGAAAGAGAGAAATCTTTTGGGAAGAAGACAACCCCTGAATCTTCTGAAGAGGTTGTGTGCCTTGCTCATAAAGAAAAGAATCTTGCCCAAGATTCTTCTAGAGGAATATGTGGTTGAAGAGGAAGAGGAAGATATTTCAGAGGTGGGGGGGTAGACACTCTCAAGGAGAAAAGTCAGATTTTCACTGCATACGCTACAAAAGAAATGGATCACATGATGCCTCCACATGCAAGTTACCTTGGGAAAAAATTGAGCAGCAAAGAAACCAACCCAAAGGTAAAACTAATGACAAAGACAAAGGTAAAGCACCTGAATCCGCTCATTATGTTGTGGCACAATGTAATATTGGAGTAAATGAAGACTTATTTGATGCTTCACTTGCTTCTTCGAAAAATGATTGGTTACTTGATTCAGGAGCAACTTGCCACATGAATCATAGAAAAGATTTTTTTGAAGAATTTACTAAAAATGTTGATGGAGCAGTATATGTTGCAGACCAAACAAAAATCAAGCCATCAGGGCTTGGCACAATCGGGCTTAAATTGCCTGGTCTTCTAGACTTTTTTTTGCATCATGTTATATATCTCCCACAGCTGAGGAGAAACTTGTTGTCCTTGGTCCACGTCTGCCAGCAAGGTCACTCCATTCATATGTTTGATGGCAAGCTTGAGGTGAGAAAAGCATCTGACCACTCACTTGTCATGACAGGGATAGAAGAAGAAAGACTTCTCAAGCTGCAGGGTGCCTCTGCTCGTACACAAAATTTCTCATATAATTCTCATTATGAATAAGGTACACTTCCATCAATTTTATTATGGCATGCTAGATTTGGACGTTTGAACTATGATAGCCTCCACTTATTGAAGAAAAATGGTGTTTCTGGTTTGCCTACAATTCCTAGGAAGCTTAAGCAATGTGATGCTTGCATTCTAGGCAACCATAACAAACAGTCCTTTCATGATTCACACTCCAAAGCACATAGAAAACTTGAACTCATACATTCAAATTTATGTGGTCTAATGCCTATCTCTTTTGCAAATGGAAATAAATATATGATGACATTTATTGATGGCTACACCAGAATGTGTTGGGTTTATTTATTGAAGAACAAATTTGATGCTTTTCAAACATTCAAGAACTCTCATACATGGATTGAAAATGATGCACAATCTCATATTGGCTCTATTCACACTGATAATGGAAAAGAATACACTTCAAATGAAATTGAAAACTATCTTCGCCAACATGGGATCAAACATCAAACAACTATGCCTTATAATCCCCAACCGAAAGGTGTAGCTGAAAGAATGAATAAGACAATCTTAAATATGGTAAGCTCCATGTTGTTCTTCAAAAATGTAAAAATGATGTTTTGGGCTGGGGCAGTTCTATGTGCTATATATATAAGGAATAAATGTCCATCTAATGCTATCATAAACAAGGCTCCTTATGAAATGTGGTATGGGCACATTCCTTCAGTAAAGCATTTCAGGGTCTTTGGTTCCACTCGTTATGCCTTGATACCAAAGGTACATAGAAACAAACTTGGTGCAAGAAGTCGTAAGTGTATCTTCCTAGGGTATTCAAACACCTCCAAAGCATATTGTCTCTATGATGAGGTCAACAAAAAGTTTGTTGTATCTAGAGATGTAATCTTTCTTGAATCATCCAAAACTGACAATGTTGTTGAAAGGCAACTTGATCGCTTGGATAGATTCACAAATGCAAAGTCATTTCAAGAATTTGATAATCAGATTCCACATCTTGAAGGGGGGATTCCTATACTAGATCAACTTGTGGAATCTTCTTCTAAAGCACTCTCTCCCTTGCATGAAAATCCAACAACAAATGATACTTTGAGTGATGTGATTGATAGAATTGGGAGAATCAATCTTGATTCAGTCCCAACTCAATCAATGGAGTAGCTTGGACCATCTGAGAAAGGTCCCCAAAAGTGGCTGACAAAGACACTTGAAAGTGTTCATCCTAATGAGGTTGGAAAGACAGGAACTAGAAATTCAAACCGACAAAATGGAGATGATGTAGATGACTTTGATTCACTTGTTGATATGGATGTTTCTTATGATTGTGAATTGAATTTGTCTACATATTTTTAATCAACGTCCTTCAAATAAGTTGCTTCTCATGATGAATGGAAAGAAGTGATTCAAAAGGAGTATGATGCCTTGATAAAGAATGACACTTGGAAGCTAGTTGATCCTCCATTGGGAACCAAACCAATTGGTTGTAAGTGGGTCTACAAGAACAAGTATAAAGTTGATGGCTAACTTGACAAGCACAAAGACAAGGGTTGATTATGAGGAGACTTTTGCCCCCATAGAAAAATGGGCTACCATCCAGACACTCTTTGCCCTAGCAGCTCAGAATGGTTGGAAAGTCCATCAAATGGATGTAAAAACTGCTTTCTTGAATGGAGATCTAAAAGAAAATGTTTTTATGTCCCAACGTGAAGGATTTGTTGTGAAAGGACATGAACATAAAGTATGAAAACTTGTGAAATCCTTGTATGGACTCAAACAAGCACCACGAGCCTGGTATGAAAACTTGACTGAGCATCTTCTGAAACTCAATTTCAAACATTGTGATCTTGATGATGCAACTTTGTTTATCAAGAAAGTTGGAAAAAAAATTGTATATCTTGTGGTATATGTAGATTATCTTTTGATGACAGGGAACAATGAAAACTACATTGCATCAATAAAGAAGGAATTGAAGAAAGGTTTTGAAATGACTGATTTGGGTTATGTTCATTACTATCTTGGTATTTGACTAGTAACCTTTCAACCATTCCGAAGGTCCATATTCCCTTTCTCAAAAAGCAAGTACATTGGAGATATGTTGAATAGGTTTGGCATGACTTAAATTGCAATCATATGACTTTACTCCATTGGAACAACTTAACAGCTCACATCCATTGAAGGAAAAAGGGAATTTGAGGACTGCACAAGTATAGACAACTTGTTGTGAAGTTTCTCAACTACCTAAACTCAACTACCAGACCAAACATTTCTTTCTAATGGATCCTCTCAAGATTATTCTGCAAAAAAGCCTTCGCTGTGAGGGACATTGGTCTGCGAAAAAAAGAGTTCTAAAGTACTTGAAGGGGAACTCAAGACTTTGGAATCAAGTAGTATACACAGCGTGGCGAACTTCATCTGTTGATTAGATACTTGTGAATTCAGACTCGATGGAGACAAATAAACTGGGTAATTCTACTTTAGGTCATATTGCTATGAGTCTTGGATCAAGGAGCTGTCTCTAGAGATTCATGCAAACAATTAGTTCCAGCAGATTCCACAACAGAGGCAGAATATGTGGCAGCAGCTGAGGCAACAAAAGAAACTGTGTGGCTCAGGAAAATTCTTGAAGATTTGTAGGTAAAACAAGTACAATCGACTCCACTCATGATTGACAATACCTTTGCAATAAAGTTGGCCAAGAACCCAAAGTTCCATGATCGAACAAAGCACATCTATACTAAATATCATCTGATTCGACATCATGTTGAGGCCAAAACAATCCATCTTTGCCATTGTTCCATTGATGAGCAAATTGTAGACATCTTCATAAAAGCACTTGGAAGAGAAAAGCTTGAAAGATTTAGAATGATGCTTGGACTCACCAACATCCCTTCAGATTAAGGAGGGGAATGTTGACACCTAATCAGAGGGATTGAGTGTACAGCTGTAATTAATGCAAATAAATAATAGAGAAGATAGAGAGTCACTTTTCCTTGTATATAATAATGAACAACCTGAATGAATAATATGAGTTTTGATTTGAGGAGATACCTCATGGTCTGACAGTTAGACTATGCATATATATATATATATATATATAATATATTATATTATATATATATATATATATATATATATTAATATATATATTTAATATTATTAATGAATTAATAATATAATTTTTTTTTATTTTTTTTTGGATATTGAAATCATAAACAACAAAGTGTTGAAAAAATCATATTAAAATATAATAAATAAATTTTTAAAATTCTTAAACACAAATATAAAATTTAACAATATTATTTATTATTAATTTTATATATAAATAATGAGATAATAAATAAGTAAATATATTAAAGTTTAATAATCATATTATAAATTTTATTATAAATTTGTGAATTTTTTTGGGAAGGAGGTTAAAGTGCAATTGAAGATAGTATTTGGTATTAATTATTGGATTAAGACTTGATGATACTTGAAAGAAGATGGCCATATTATTATAGCCTTGACTATGAAAGTAAGAGATATTCACTATTTTATAGATATTATAAAATTTGAACTTACTTTGCGGTTCTAGTGTATGGCCTAAAACTGCTTATGATTGACTAGTAGTATTGGGTCTCAATGTGGGACTATGAGTTCATATGATACTTGAATACACATGGCCCTATTGTTGTAACCATAACAATGAGAGTAAGAGATATCCACTTTTTTGTACATATTATCTAGGTTGAATTTACCTTTTGGTTCTAGAATATGTCCTAAAACTACTTATGATTGGATAAGAGCTCATCTTCCTTAAGCATAAAGAAACAAGTTAATGACCCATGACGAAAAACATCTACCAAGAGTAGTGATTTACCCCCTTATGGACCATTAGTGGGCTATTTGGGGTGGCTAGGTTTTGTCTACACATGATGATGCCTTTGCACATTCAAGTCCTTTAGATTTTGTTAACAAAGACTAGGAAAATTGGGCTAAGCATTGTAGGTTTCTCCTACTTTAGATTAAAATATATAAAAGGGTTTGTTGATAATTTGTTGTTAATGCTATTGGGTATTTAGCTAATTTCATATCAACACATATTTGATTCAAATCCTTGAAACGAAGACACATATATACTGAGAAAAAAATTTGAAAAATAAAACAAAAAACACCTTAAAATATTTGGATAAGCAAAAACTATGATCCTCCTGGATATGAGGTTAAACTCTAACCAAGGGTAGTATCTAGTGTCATGTATTCGGTTAAGGATGGGTGCTACTATAAAGCACATGACCTGCTAGAGGTAGCCTTAATAATGACCACAAGGGATATTGGCTTTCTTGTAGATATTATCTAGGTCGAAGCCACCTTTCGATCTTGAATAAGACCAAAAATAACCTTTAATTGGAAAATATATTGTTGTCATTAAGCATAAATAAATTGCCAAAGACTCAAAGGAATTTGGCAAGAGTGAAATTCTACCCACTTATGCATCATCAATGATTCATTTGAACTGACATAGTTTTCCTTAAATAATGATGGTGAGTTAACCTCCGTTCATAGATAATGGCAAGTGATGGTTATGCTCACAATTAATTGGCAACAAAGTTATGATATGTGTTACCACATTAAGAGAGAGAGAGAGATAACATTGTCTTCAAAGTCTCAGCCAATCGATACAAGGATCACTTCATATTCTTGGGTCGAAACCACCATTCTTTAACATACAATTAAAGCTACTGCTAAATGAGTGAAACCACCATCTCTATAAATTTTATAGAGATATTTTGACATGCATTTAATGTTCATTAGATGTTTCCTTACTAGTAAAAAATGCATGACCCTTTTATGCCAAAAACTACATTTTACATGGTTATACAAGCAAGATTGTTTTATTAATAAAACACCATTTGTGGTTTTATGGTGTAAAAAATGCAAGGATGTTCAATGATATGTTTGTTTTGATTAACTTTCATCATGTAATGGTAAATATGAGAGAGTTAGTTACATCTTCGTTCTTATACACTTCCATATTTATAAAACTTATAAAGATAGGAATGAGTTAATAAGTGAATAAACAAATTCTTCAGTACATTTTTTTTAAGAAGGAAAATTCTATATTGATCCTCTCTTTTAATAGGTTTGAAGATTCTAAAAGAAAAATTTTAGACTTAAAGTTTCCCTACTATAGGTGCGTAAACCCAATGTTGGTTGGCAAGTGTACTAGGCTTAAGGAGGGTGAGAGACACCTGGACAAGCCATTAAATCCTTGGCATGCCGATATTCAATTCAACATGCTTCTCATTCATGTTAGCTATGAAAGATTGTACCTTGCAAGTCGTTTCACTCATGGGAACACCATGGGAATTACTCACTGGATCATGAGGACTCATAATAGCTTATCATTGAGCCATAATGGAGCATTGCGGGCTCAGATCATGTAGGACAAGGAAGACGTCAAGGTAAGTCATTGTCCCTTCTTTCCCATCTTATAATTATGTCAACCTCTATAGCAAACACTACGTCCAAAGAAATTGTGAGTATGGTGGTAATTACAGGTAGAAGCCATGCCTTTCATGATCATCCTTTCCTCCCAATCAACAATCAGCCCATGCATAATTCTGCTTTGGCTATCTTGTCGATGGAACACTCTCATCGTAGTTGGAATTGCACTTAGACCCTCCATGACTCAACCCATAGGTTGGACATGGTTATTATAGTGGCCTCCTGACCTCACAATTTTCATCTCCCCCTTAGTCAACTCTTCGGGTTCTTAATTATTCGTAGGCTATAAGTTAAATGAATTTACAAGATATTGAGCACAAAGGCACTTGTCATCCTCATATGGCCATGACTCCAAGCTCCTAGGCCACTATTGAAGGAATCTCTCCCCGTGCCTACTACAGAGCCAATTTGGTCAACGACTTTTTCCTACGCCTAGAAATTCGACCAATTTGGGCATACAACAATCAACTTCATCATTAGATACCTCGACATCATAACCATCAAAGAAAAAAAGGACGCAACTATATTTTCTCCAATTGGGACTCGAAAATCTAGACCTCCTCCTATAGGGCACATTTAGAAGAGTTCTATGGTTAATTCTTGGGTTGAGGTTCAACAATTCAAGCCTCCTTATGTTTGGTCCACTCAGGATTACTCTACCATAGATTCAAAGCTTCAATGCCAGGCTCATATGCGACTTTGTATCCACCTCCTCATGGTGGGGTCAACGAGTAGAAGCACACTCACAACAAAAAGGAGTGCCAAGCTCATCAATTCTCTTCAGGTGTTCATCCCACTACAACTCCCATACTCAGCTAAGTTTTTTGTTATGTAAATTTTTGTCAATGTCAACACCTGAATTTTGTCATACTCAGGCAGCCTCCAAGGGAGGCTATCCTTTTTGTAAACACCATTTTTGCAGCTATGATTTGTACTGTCAATTCTTCTTGTCAGATAAACTAGTTCAGGAAAACCTATGTAATCTCAAGAAGCTCTATATGTGTTATTGGGTTAGTTTCCCAACAAGACAACTCATAATACCCAGAAAAATATTTTGTACATTTTTGACACTATAATTTAAAGTCAAACCATTACACACAATAAATATTTTAGAATTAAAAATTTCATAAATTAAATAGAACTATAATTTTAAACAAAATTTCTATAAAATTTTGAAAACAATTTAAAAAAACTTATCTACACAAAATTAATAATAATAATAATAATAATAATAATAATAATATTATAATAATAATAACAACAACAACAACAATAACAATAACAACAACAACGTTTTTATATTAAAATTTAATTTTTATATATATAACTTAGTTTTGACTTATATTTAATAGTTATCATTTCATTAAGTTAAAAATACAAGCAGGTTTAGAAAATAATCTCACACATGTAATTTAAAGAATTTCTAGAATAACTTAAAATATAAAAAAAATCCTAATAATGAATGGTTAAGAATAAAATAATTTTGACTTACTAAATTCCAACAAATGTAATTAAATAAAAAGTATTTTAATTAATACCGATACAATGCCATATTTATGTGAACTATGTATTAGCTATTTATGAAATTTTAATTCATTATATTTTAAATAAAAAAATTATTATCACATTTTCATTGTAAATTTATGATAATAAATGATTAAGAATAAAATAATTTTAGTTTACAACATCTATTTTAATGTGTATTAATCTTTACGGAATTTTGGTTTATTATATTCTTCATGAATTTTGATCATCACATTTTTATTCATGGTAGCTTAAAAGACCTGGTTATTATAATTTTTTCATAATTTTATATTTTAATTATTTATTATTAATTTATTTTATAGTTGATTTTGTGAGTAGTATAAGATTTGAATTCAAAATTTTTAGTTCGATGATATTTCATTTTTAAATTATTACAAATTAAACTACCCCAAACAGACATTAAATAATAAATAAATAATGTATTTTATTATTAATAATCAACAAAATAAAGAATCCTTGTGAAGATAGAGTTTGATAATATCAAATTTTGCTCTTTGTAATTTAATATTTTTAATGACAAATATCTATTTATTAAAATAAAACATGTGAATGGAATATTTCTTTTTTAATGACAAATATCTATTTATTAATTAAAACATGTGAATGGAATATTTCCTAGTTAATGACAAATATCTTTTTATTAATTAAAACATGTGAATGGAATATTTCCTTTCCTCAACGTACAAAATGGTCAATAATGTTGAGAGGAAAACAATTATATGCATGACAAACATTTATTTATTAAATAAAACATGTGAATGGAATATTTCCTTTCCTCAACGTGCAATTTGGTCAATAACGTTGAGAGGAAAAAAATGCATGACAAACAAGGTTCCCGGCCAAATTTCAAGCAATGTCACACCACATGGGGAGGACCTTGCAACATGGGAGATACTATTCTCTTGGAACGTTGTTGACCATGGAAAATAAATGTCCCTATTGGGTATCAAACAAGGTTCCTTGCCAAATTTCAAGCAATTTGCCAAGTTTCAAGCAATTTCTCACACCAGATGGGGAGGACCTTGCAACATGGGAGATACTATTCTCTTGCAACGTTGTTGGCCATGGAAAATAAATATCCACATTACAATTATTGGTAATAAATTAACTTTAAATCACAATGGTGGGTCATGATATTAAGTACTCTTGAGCTTCTAGAAAATAATTATTAAAATAAGTTTATGTACAAAACTATTATACCTTTATGGTGAATAAGCTTATTCCAGTAAATTGGAGGAAGTTTGGTGGTACAACTGTGATAGTGGAAATATAAAGTTAAGAGTAGTTATACTTTGAAATTTTTATTTTCAATCTTATATATATTAATATTAGGATTTGATTGGATGGAAGGAATGTATTTGGCATTTGATTAAACTGATATTAAGGAATAATTATTAGGAATAACAATAATAATGGTTGGATGTAGTTGTTGTTAATATTTTTGTTAAGAAAAATAGGATTATTTTGTTTGTAGAAAATTTGTTAGGTAAAAAAACAGAAGAAAGGATAATTAGTATAGATTTATCATAGTTTTGGATCTAACAAGTATTTAGAGGAATAAAACGTATGGTTTTGGTAAGATGGAAGTTTGATTTATGATAGCTAAACTACTTTATAAGCTATATTGTTATTTCATTCCTTATCCTTTATTGTACTCAGTGAGATTACTATAACTATATTATGGAAGAAATTTGGTATGTAAATATCAATTTAAAATATATTATAAATGGACAATTTGTGTAATGGTAGATAAAATTATTTATTTACATTAGTTGCCAATTATTAACAATTTTAAAACCACAAAAATGGTTGCATGGCTATGCACGATTATGTGTTTTGGTAAGCTAACCTGTAAGTTAATGAGCTAAGAGATAGCTAGTTAATTGATGTTGTGAAAATCAAAAGAATAATGGTATGCTATGAAGCATTATTTCATGATTTAATTTATATTTCCAAACCTCGTTATGATATCTAGGAAACTGTTGGCTCTGTAGAAAACATAGTTGCCCCAAACTAATTATTTGATGACGTATCTCTAGGAAAAACAACAACAACACAATATGGTCAATGATAATATGTTGACCCTAGTTTTATTAAGAGCGGTGAAGGTATTTCCTACCATTTATCCTTTAAAAGATTTCATCATGTAAGGGTCATTATAAGTCATACTCCCCTAGTTGCATGATGGACGCTATCAGTTTCCTGATGGGGAAGTTATGCCAATATAATTGACGATTCCACTTATAGGCAATATCAAGATTTAGGCTGATGTAGTTGATGCTCCAATATATTATAGAAAAGGAAATAATAAGAAGTGGAAGCATGTTAAGGAGAAATGATGATTCCATATTAGATGAGAATGTTGTTGTTGATTAGGTATGTCACCCCTTTTTCCTTATTTGGTTCTTAGTGTATTTGGAACGCTTGTTTTGATTCATTTATAATTATTTAAGTGCCATGATTAATGATTGATGAATTGCTATAATTTTGTTCATAAAGATTATTGGATAATTCATTTACTTGATTTATTTTTATGAATGATTGGTTGTGGGTATACAAGAATTATTCATTAGAGGTAGTGATTTTTTTTATCATTAGTATACACACAACATATGTATATACTAGTTGTACATGTACTCTAGTACAATTACTGGATGTATTAACTACTAAACTAAGTTATAAACTACTTAATTAATGGTTTAATGATTATGGAAATTATATTACATACATAAATATATAGTAGCATTAAATACTCTCTTTGACTTTGATTTTGGTTTTTATGTTGAGTAAATGGGAATAGTGAGTTACCATAAATTTTGGGGGAAATTATCAAGTTTAATTTCTAGGATAGCAAGAGAAGAAAGACTTTGCATTCTAACCTATTGTTATTTCATGTAATCCATTTATTATTTTATTTTATTTAATATTTCCCCAAAAATCTAGGAGAGGTAGATGACCATTAATTAGAGTGTTTGAGGATACTTTAGGAAGGGGGGGTAGGAATCAAAAAATAAATAAGAAAGGATGCAAGGGGGTTATTCTATCTTAAAAGAAAATGTTTTCTTGAAGGAAGAAAGAGGGTTAAATTGTTTTGGGGCTATCTCATTTAACTACTTTGCATTGTTAGCATATTGATTAGATTTATTGGAAGTTGTTCTTGGAGCTTCAAGCATGAAGGATGATAAAATTTAAGGTTTCCTAGAGCTAGGTAGTTCGATAGGTTGCTCACAGTTGTTTGGGAGGATTAAATCTAGTTTGGGAAACATTGAATACGTTGTTACATTGAATAGGTTGTTCCAGATAAGGAGCTGGATTACTAAATTCAAATTGATTAAGAGGTATTTCTATTTTCCCTCTTGTTAACCATGAATTTCAATATTTGTATATGCTCGTTATATATATTTATATTTTTTGTAAGATTTGTTGTTATGTGTTATTCATTAATAGCTACACTATGAGTTTATTTCATTCCTTAATTTATACTAATAGTAGTATAAGTAGAAACTTTTATGCTATACATTTACTCTAAACAATTATAAATGTACATAATTATGGGTATATATTAGAAACATGAAATGAATTTTTAGTTTCATTAAAGTGTTATGGGCTATGACCTTATGAGATGCTACACTTGTGGATTACTTAGATGACCCCACAAGATAGATGGACATATTAGGGTCTAATCATGGATGTTTGAGCTCATGGTGAGAAAAAATGGTTGCTTTAGGGGATGAATTTGGAACATTTGAATTGGAGATAATTGAGGATGATGACATCCTTAACCTTTTGTTAGGTGACATCAAAATTAATAATAGTTTTGGTTATAAGGGCCTACATCTAGTTACAAATCCTATGGTTTTGATCATTCAAGGGATTCTTGTTGTCAATTGTGTTGAAGGAAGAAATATTTATATTTTTCATCCAAGGAAGGGTTTATTAAATTCCTTTAATGTGTCAAATCCAAGGATGAATAAATTTTATTTGTAGCCTATACAATAGTGTAAGGAGTTAGTACCTTATGTGATACTTGGTTCATTGGAGGGAATAAAAAATAATTAGGTTATGGTTTCTTAGGTTAGTGAGGTTTACTGGACACACGGAACAATAGAGATGTTAATGTCCATGGGGAAGTTATATAATGGCTAGGATAAGGTGGTCAGTTTTGTAGGGGAGAATTTGGACTTGGAGACCTCATGTGGAGCATTTAAAGAGAACGAATACACAATAGTGACAATGTAGGGGAGGAACCCTGAGAGATGAGGGAAGGTAATTATAAAGAAAGAAAAATAGGTGCACATGGTAGTGGGAAGATCTTAGGGCATGGACTAAGTTTTGAATTTTGTGGTAAACCTTTAATTGGAAAATTCTATAAAAGGAATATATTAGTGAAATCATTGAATACTTAGTAGCATTGGAGGTCAATTATAGGATATGGTACAATGTACTACATCATGGATAGGGACCATATTGGTTTCCTATTTTGATTTGAGGAGGATGTATCCAAAATCCTCAATGGAAATAGTTCTTTGATTCATCTTCTTTGTCCTTGAAAACTTAGAACATATGTTTTGACACTATTTAAACATGTTCCAAAATTTTGATTTTGGTGAAACTACCAAGGCTCCATTTGGATATTTAGATAAACAAATTCTTGGAAATGATTAGTAGTATGTAACACCCCACCACACATTTACCCATCGTAACATACTTACGAGGGTAAACATGAGCTGAGAGTTACTATGCATGACCCAACCTCCAAGATTCAGTTATGGAAATGGGGTCCACTTGTCAAAAACAAGATGCATGGGGAGACCTCTTTAGTAAATGATGCAAGATGGTGATGAGTACATGATGAATTATTTGTCAATACAAGGAAGAACTCCCTCAACTGGAGTGACGTGTCTATCCATAAGACGTTCTCCTATAAGAACTCTCACTCATAAAATCTCTTCATCAACATGACAAAATATCAAACTCTCACATGAAGTGGCATACAAGGATCCTCCAACATAGTAGCAAACAAGGATTTCAACATCAAAGTATCATCTAAGCAAAAATCAAAAGAAGACATGGCATTAGTGCATCTTATACCTCCACATCCAGGGATGGCCTGAAAATGCACACCTATGCTGAAGAAACATATTGCACGATTGAATTCCTAGCGAAAAATCACGAAATCTGACTGTAAACTTGACCCCTTTCCGACTCAGGCAAATTGGGCTCCCTGAGAATCTTAAAGATTCCCCAATGATTCTCTTATGTGGGTTGATTAAAATTTTTCTACTCAGATGAGGAAACTAATCATACCATCATGTCCCTTGCGAAAAACTGAGTATATTGAGTATAAAGTCAGTTTGGTTATGAAACTATCATTTTTGGGCCTATAGGGAATCTCAAAGATTCTTCAAGATTCTAGAAAGATTCTTTTCTATAGGTTGACTGAAATTATGCTGCTCAGAGGAGGAAAATGATCATACCATCACGTTCCTTGTGAAAAACTGAGAAGAATGAGTATAAAGTTGACCTAGTTTTGTCTCATTCAAAAATTAGCCTCTAGGGAATCTTTTAGATTCCATGCAGATTCTTGCATCATGGTTCCACCTTCAACATTTTGTCTCTGGAAAATCTGCTACTCATATTAGAAAATTGTCTGCACCATTAGACTCTTGATGAAATTATGAAAAATTTTAGCATAAAGTTGGCATGATTCCGCCATTGTCAAAATTCAGCTTCCAAGGGAATCTTTTAGATTCCTCATGATTCCTTCAGATCATGGTCCCACCTCCTCACGCCCGATGATGATTTTTCTCTATCGGCTTGCATGCATGGTTCCTTCACTCCATCTCCGTTCTGTGTTGGTCGAATGACCAAAAAAAAATGAATTTAAATAAAATTCGGTGGCAAATTTTCCAACGAGCCACTTGGCTCTCTTGGTTGGAAGAACATTATTTAAGAAATTTGTGGTTGAGGTGGGCCGGGTTCCAACCTTGCAACCTACCGGTTTTGGTTTTTTGGAGTTTTATTTAAATGACGATTTGTATAATTTATGGGGCCGTCTGTTGGGTGTGCCATCTAAGCTGATTGGGCGGGTTCGATTCCCGCCGACCCCAAACTATATATGTTTGTCGTTGAATGGTAGTTGGGAGGGTCCACCAATGGTTGGCCTACCCACCATTAATAAAATATATATTGTTTAAAAATGTGTGGTGGGTTGGCGGGGTTTTATGACTCGCTAACTATTTCTTTATATTTTTTTCATATATATTTAAAATGAGGAGTAGAAAACAGTCTGTCGATTTTGAAGGGCCATTGGAAGAATTAAATAGGCATCAATTTGGCAAGTTCTGGCCACTAGAAACCATCACTGCAAAGTGCCAGATTTTTGCCACATTAATTTCTGCCAAATTTGGTAGTTGCACCAGATTTAGTTAGGCTCCAAATTTAATTGGTGCTCTGCTAACTTTAGCGAATGGGCCATGTTGACGGAAGCTTTGACTGGCCATAAATTTCACAAACGAACTTAGATTGAAGTATTGTTTACATTGTTGGAAAAATTGCGATGAGCTATTTAATCTGACTCTATTTTCACTGTGAACCAAGAACTTTTATTTTTAAGCCTTTCTTGAGCCCTCATTGATCACTGATTGTTTCTGAAGCCACTTGGATCTAGGATCATATGAACCTTCTGAATATCAGGTTTAGTGGCACAGAAAATTAAACTTGGAAGCAAAGTGAGCAATGCTTGGATGCCAACCGACTAGCAATTAGGGAGTAGACAATTGTAACTAACATATGTTATCCTGCAAATTCTACTTTTTTCTATGTAGTTTTTGTCATATCTATACCTTCATAAATGTTTTGACTTTTGTCATAGTATATAAGTCTAGTAAGACTATCATTAGGAAACTCTAGTCCCATAGAATTCCAAAAATGATGATCATATTATAAACTTTTTCATGTATATATTATGATTGAACACAAATTTAATACAAATCGTACTTATTCTTATATATATATATATTATATATATTTATATACACTTTAATTTAATTTTTTTTAATTTTAATTAATAGAAAATATTATATTATGATGAAGTGAAATAATATTAAGTAGGGTTATGATAAAGGACAATTGCAAATCGATAGAACTAGCGTCAACATACTCATCCTTGGAATATTTGATATATTTATTACTGCAAAAGGTATTTTATAACCAAAACGAAAAAACAAACCATAGAACTCAAATATTTGATTCTCCAATAAACTTAAAAATATCTAATTTTTGTATCCACAGCTTTAATAATTTTAAAACATGAAATTTCATATAAATCATATGGACTCAACCTACACCACATATTACATATTACATATACATATACATATACATATACATATACATATACATATACATATACATATACATATACATAT